>JAQIXJ010004448.1:0-10809 GCA_034700185.1 Phthiracarus laevigatus | reverse complement strand
GGAGAACTGGCCAAACATGCAGTCTCTGAAGGAACCAAAGCCGTCACCAAATATACCTCATCCAAGTAATCGTTCGCGTCATCACTCAAACGGCCCTTTTTAGGGCCAATTAATAGTTGATAAGGAGTTTAGAGTTACTTATGTTATCGTATTTAACCTCTGATTGTATTTCATTTTGTATCGTCATTTAGTGCATCATTAAATAAACTTTATTTTGTAATTTTATATCTGTTTACATATTAATTCAAAGCGAGAATTGGATTGCGGTTATTAACGAATGATTTTGAATAATTGGCAAATTGTTCCCATCCTTATAACTGTTTATTTGAATTAACAAACCATTTTTCGTTGGGTTAGAAAACGCATAACCGTTTACGTGTAAAATGATTTTAAAGCAGTGTTTGAAATGGAAAAATTAGAAATGCATTTATTAATTACATGGTTTTAGCCACCATTTAGAACAAACATTGTTATGATTGTGGTTATAATTAATGCGAATATTGAAGTATTTAAACAGTAAAATTAATGACAACATTTATAATTTGATTCTAGACTTCTTTGCGTTACGCGTCGATTGATTGTCTTCACTAAACTGTAGCTCTAAATCTCGTCTTTTTGTTATTTCGTCCTAAAATAATAAGAGTAATTCAAATGTATGGAAATATTACTCGTAATTAAAGTACTTATACCTCGTCAGTGAAATCTTTTAAATCCCTCTTATTTGAGCCATCAATACCATCATTACACGGATTTTGTGCGCTTTCTGTCTGATCGCTATTCGAAACATCAGTATTGTTAGCTTTGTTCGTATTATCGATAAGCGATAATAATTTGAAAATTAATTGATCGTTTAGTAAATTATGTATTAATGATGTGTTGGTTTCGCCAAATTCCGTACATTTACTGACCGATGAGATAATGTTATCGATTAAATAGTTATCATCAGATGACGAGCTATTTGTTTCGGTATTTGAAGAACTATTCGGTTCTATAGTTTCCAATTGTATATCTTTTTTCTTAATCTGTTTTGCAATATCATTAATACCAGATCTAAGCGTCGATATTAACATAATGAGCGGTTGCGTGACATGCAATTTAAAGGTTTCGGGTCCCGTAGATATCATATAAAAACTCCATTCAAACTTCAATATACTGATTGGTTTGAACACTTTAAGCGTGAGTCTTGATGTGTGACAATCGACTTGTAAAGTGTCGAAACACCAGTTGTCGGCCAAACGTACGTCACTGAGAATCGATTTGATGTGTGCCATCAATTTTGAGCGCTTAATCTCTCCTCTATTGAATCGCTTGTAATGTTCGTCAATGCGATCGCCTTCCAAACACTCGAAGTAAGTGAGTGTCATATCGGTTACCATAACCGCGTAATAGTCATCCTCTACCATATACTTCAACAGTATTGTGGTTTCGATACCATTTATTTCGCATATTATCGAATAACACCACGATATCGATGATAGCTTTGATAGCAATAAATCGCTAATATTAGTCATTTCTTTTATTTGAAATAATAATTCAATTTAATTGTAATAATGATTACAGTTTTACAAATGCAATATCAATATCAATACAATATACAGTATAATTCAGTAAAAACTCCACACAACATATCATACAGTAATAATCAAAATAAATAAATAGAAGTGTGCGCCGAAACGTAACTTAAAACTTTAGTGAACCAATATTCGGTATATCAGGTAATTTAATGTCTTTTATTTGTTGCGGAATATTCATATTCTTCATCGCGGAAACAGCTCTCGCCGGTGCGGCACTTATTCCAGCCTAAAAATATGTACAATTTTTTTTATAATAATCATCGCTTAGTTCTTTAGTTTATTAATATTGGTGGCTATCGTCGCAATCAATGTAAATGCAAAAATATAAAACATTTTTTTAAATAATTTGAACTTATTCGAAAAGTGTCTTTTAAATTTGAGTATTTTTTGATACCCCACTGTTTTGGCTATAATCAAATAAATTATATGATCTTTTGGTACCCGTAAACTTTTTAGTCTCAAGTGTCACTTTTTGCCAAATACATCATTTATTATATTCAATATTTTGAAAATTTTTAAAATAAAATATTTTCCATGCTTTAAAAATCGTTGTTTTCTAATTTTTGAAAATAACATCGAAAGCATGAATTGCTTTGTATTTATAAAAATGTAATACTTTAAACTAAAAATGATTTTTTTAACTCATTTCAATTTGAAGACGCTATAATTTTTTATAAGAAACGTTTTTTATCATAAAACCTGGAATTGAATTCTTGTTATACGAGTATAATATTGGAACTCGTTTCTCTTTGAATATTAAAGACCCGAACTCGGGACCTCGAAAGAGGTCAAAATCCAAGTCAACTTATATAAGATTAAAAATCACAAACCATTTACAAAAGCATATTAAAAATAATTTTTTATACAAAGCATCAAAAAACTTCATCGCATTCAGAGTTAATGAATTTTTCGAATGTTTTGATTGGAGCACAATCGCAGTGAATGATCTAATTTTTAATTTATAACGTTACTATCGTAGTATTTTGATATGCAAAAGTTAGACCACTATATATAAATCATTTTTAATATTTAAACTTCTATAACAAAATTTTAAATTAAATTTGGAGTTAAAATTTAATAAAAACGATATACTGCACTGTATAACGAATTTGCTTTATTATACGGAAATAAATAAATGTAATAAACTACACATTTGGTAACTATTCAATTTTAAATAATCTATTTATTAAATATTCTATCAAAATACGATTTTAAGAATTTATTTGTTGTATATACTGTACATAAGCCATTATATATTTAAGCTAAAATAATTAAAGGCACTTTTTCTATCATTAATGGGTGCCTTAGACCCACCTCCTGGTCCAATATATCTCAATACACTGCTTGAGATGAACTGTTTTTACGAATAAATAGTATTAAGCGGTATTAAAGAGATAGTAAAAATAACTCGCAAAAAAACTCACTTCTTGTTTCTCGAGTTTATTTTGTTCTTCAATACGAGTAGTGATTTCATTCATATTAGTTTCAAGAACCATTCCTCCCATTACTAGTTCATTTAAAATGTGATGAACCTATTTGTCATATAAACGTATAGCAATTAATATTATGTATAACTTAGTGAACAATTAAATGATTGGATGAAAACCTTGTCGACATGAAATATTAAGTCCAATTCGCAAACATTTTCAAAACATTTGTCAAGTGTTTCAACGAAAACCTTAAACAAATTTTTTTAAAAAATCGATAATTAGTATAGAGTTATCACAAAAAAATGATGGTATGTCACCTGTATTAGATCTAATATTCCCAATTCACTTTCGGATGAGTCGACGCAAAACACAAAATAAAGAGTGGCGTAATGACGATATATTAATTTGTAATCGGATCCACCAATAAGACTATCAATTAATTGAATTGAATTAAAACGGATCAAACGGTCACATCAACACAAACCTTCCTCCCTCTAAAAAATTGCAAACATTATCATCGCGTTTCGAAACCAATTGAAATGTTTCTCTAATGATCTGTTGTTGCATATCTTCTGCCTTTAAAAAAACAAATTCAAATCAAAATACATTAATGGATGGATTAATACGTACATAATACTGATAGAATTTGGATAGACGTGGTTTTCCATGATTGTTAAACACAAGTATAGCTTTAATCATTTTCCATTAAATGCAATATACACCTATAATTAAACTAAATGATGTTTAAAACATTACGCTTAACACGTGTTCATATACAACGTCACACAAACTTTAATAGTTTTTGATACACTCGGAACAGAGCCTCAAACGCACATAACCGCAACTGACGCAAAACTAAACGTTAGAGGGAAAAACAATCTTTTATTCCGTATTTATTCATTATTAATTTTTTTGGAAAAACAAAAATTTTTATAAAAAAACCCAGTTTTATTATACCTCTTAGGTAAAATATTTTCAATAAGCAATAGAGAAAAAGAGGACACCTGAGCAATATTAGAATACCTAAAAACTATTTTCTCATAACCATAACAAATCGTCATAATTTCATACATTTGTAATTACAGTTTATCGAAGACTATAAAATGCTTTTGTACTATTAGATTTTTTTGTAAATAGCGGAATATGAAACTTTTTGAAATTATCAGTGTCTCAACTTTTTCGAAACTAAAACATCAAAATTTCTGCCTTAAATTAGAACAGAAATCTATTTTTCTCCGAATTTTCTGAAGTTTTTATTTAATAAAATATTTTTTTAAAAGTATAGCAAACATTCTTGGTACGAGTTATTTTATGATGCTATTTCACTCGATTGTATAATTCGAAAAAATTGGAAATTACCGGAAATTTAAATTAGATTATTATTAAATATGTTATTAAAATAATATATTTTAAATCCCGAAGGTTTTAGCTTATAATAAAAGTTTAGACTGCAAATTATGTACAATATCAAGGATTATTTCACTAAACTTTCAAATCCGGGAACAATCAGAAAGATAAAACAACTTTTAATTAATTAGTTATATTCAATAGAATTTTAGATATTAATCCCTTGGTAATGTGATTGAAGAGACAATAAAGAGATTTTCCAGGAAATCCACTTACATTCCATTAATCTTTTATTAAATATTAATATAAAATTTCATATTTTAAGAAAAGTATTAGAACTATGATATATAAAGTTTTTTAAACGTTAAAAAATTTGAAAAAGTTTCTACTCCTTAATCACCGTTTTATAGGAATTTATTGAAGAACAAATATTGTTCTAACAAGAATTGTTTTAACAAATATGAGTATTGAAAAAGGAAAAATTAATCTTCTAAAATTTAAACACTTCTTTGAACATATTTTTGTAATTTAATAAAAAACAAGAACAACACATTCATAGATAGCTCACTTTTTCATAGATTATTTCATGCTTGTAACAATTTTAGTAAATTTTAGCCACATTTTATAATGCTTACCACTTATTAATATAAGAAATTTGTGATATCACTTTATTAATATCAGACTGCAAACATACAGACGGACAGATGGACAGATGGACAGATGGACAGACGGACAGATGGACAGATGGACAGACGGACAGATGGACAGATGGACAGACGGACAGACGGACAGATGGACATGGTCAAAAGCATAAGCTCGTTTTTTTCTAAAAAAGTGAGCTAAAAACATTCAGAATATTGAATCATATCGGAACTTAGCGAATACAACTCGAAGAGAGTTTCAAAGCAAAAAAAAATAGTTTTTAGGAAAATTATCTGATGAGTCTCAAATAGGAGTCTTAAATTTAAAAGCTAGTGTTTCAAATTTAAAAGCTAGTGTTTCCATAAATTACAAATCATTAGTACCAATTCACCACTAGTTTCAAAAACTAGTGCTCGATTAATTTCGGAATCAGTATGAGACATTAGGAGAGCATTATTGTTTAGCATATCATTCAAGTTTTTTAATGATTTTTAGTTTTTGTTAAGTTTTTAATAACTAAGAATAAATTTGATGGTATATTGTAAATCCAATTTCAATAGTGGATAATATTTCGAGATTGCACTCAATCCAATCCTTTCAGATCCAATAAATTTATAAAAATGTGTGCACTCAAAACTTTTTAAGCGATTGACTGATTAAGTTACATTAAAATGGTATTTAAAATTCTTGTGCGATGCAGTAATTGTTTATATTTATTTAATGTTTTGCTCATTTTATTTATAGGTTAAATATATTTTAAAAATATTCGTATTAGCTTAGTTAATTTTTTTGTGTTAAACTATAATAAAAATTCGTAAATACAGTTTTAATAACCAATTATTCGAGACCACAAATATTTATCCTCTTTCAATCAAAAATTATTAATTTCTAAAATTCCACAAAAAACTCTAAATACTCCACAACCTTCCCATTTAAGTCTAAGTGTATGTATTTACAAACTTTGATTTAAATGTCTATTTATTAAACAAATTGGTTCAAAAAACTACCAGAATAATCCAATTCTGGAGATTGTGCCAAAAAACTTAAAATGTTTTCTCGTGGATTTTTAAATTTTTTTGTATCTGCCAGTTTTATAGTCCATGCGTGGTTAGAACTGGATAAAGAAAATCTTTGAGCAAAATTTTTGAATAGTGTTTGAAGTTCTATTATATTTTACAAATGTCAAATATTTTAAAAATAATTCATTAAACGTTTATATTAAAACATCTCGAAAAAATAGTTACAGTTTTTGTTCAGTTTTATCCGTTTTTTCGGCAAAAAACCAGTTTTATTTAAAATTAATCTGGTATGTATAATTATATCTAAGAATTCAATTAAATATTTTGCAAAAAAGTCTGATTTAACATTTTAGTTATGTTATAAAACTTTCCGATATCTTTGCTTTAATTTTATCTATATATTTTAAAGATAAAGATACAAATTGAAATAAAAAATTTATTAACAAATTATATGGGTGACGCTACCGTATGTCTCCCTATTTTAATCTCCATTGAAAAGTACTAGAGACCCGCGAAAAATATTTGCCGCTAATTAATCCTCAACGCATCCCATCGCATACAACCCGCACCCATCCTCGCACAGATCGTAGCGCGTTATTATAATTAGCAATACAGAACAGCTTTACATTTACTACTTACAATGCGCATGATCTTAGGGCTTAGCAAAACTATAATATAATAAATTTATAGAATAAAGATTATCAACGGTTTTTAGTCCATACTAGCAAAATTATTTAAAGTAGTTGTATAAGATTTTAGATCACGGATCATATTACCTATACTGTATAACTAAACTGAGGTGAGTGTCTGTATAAGGTAAGCCTAACATATGGAAGAAAGTTTGTAATATGGAAGGCAACAAAATTCGGTGTAATCTAGGAAATCATAAGAAATTCTAGTCGTGTAAATGAGCATTTTCGGGTTATATAAAACTTATCATTTGAAAAATAAACTATATTAAATTAAGATATTTCAAAATTTTTTGATTTTTTTAGTTTGGAAACCTAAAACACACCCTCTAGAACTTACCAAATTTGAACCATTATATTTTTATGTCGTTTACATAACACATCGATTTTAATAGATAATTTTTTAACTATTGACAACATCGTAAGAATATTGGTTTTAAGGAAAATTGAACTTTTCAGGAATATAAAGTAAAAATAATGGTGTTTAAATTACCCAACTAGTAAATAAATTGTTTTTCATGTGTCCCTGTAAGAAAATTGATAATACTGTAGTACGGTTCGGGTGAACTCAACTTCTGAATTAACTAATAAATTTGGGAAATATTTCTTTTGTAAATTATTAAAATTTTTAAAATTTTTCGGATGTTAACATTTTTTATTGAAAAAAACTTATTTTTTTTTGCTAAATCTGACGTTTTAAATTATTTTGGTACATTTTCAGATTTTTATAGAAGAAAATATCATCGAAAATTTTGACAACTTTACGAACTTTTGTTATTTGTAGCTCACGACTTCAATTTTTTTAATGGAATTCACTAAAACGCATCTGTTTCGCTTTTTCGATAAACAAATTAATAAGTTAAGGGAAAATGAAATATAATCTAAATTTAAAAATTTCATTAAGTATTAAAAGTTAAACAACACTTTTTCACTGGACATTGTTGTCAATTTTAGACACAAAATTTTTAAGAAATATTTGACGAGAATAACATTTTGTTTTGTTTACTTTAATCATGCAAAAATTTTGGCACAAATTTTAATAAAATATTCGATGGCTTCTTAAAAATCAAACTAATTAATTAATTTTGATTATTAATTTATTTGTAGCTTTTAGTAGATTTATATAAGTATTAAGTGATTTGACTGTCTATTACTGTATATCCAAATGTTAAATTATTATGGTAAAAATGATAGATAAAAATGGAATAATAAAATTATTTGGACGCTAAAACACATTATCTTTAGACACTAAATATGTTTTATTAAACAGTTAATTAGCAGATATCGCGATAAAATTAGGTTCAATCATGAAGTAAGGGAATAATTTCGATAAAACCCACCCATTTCTTTATGGTTTCTGAAAATTTTAAGAGCCATTGAAGTTCATAAAAATTATTTATTTTAGATAAAATGCTTGATAGGCCGCAAAAATACCTTATTAGCGGTTATTCTTTCAGGTAAATATAAGAATCGGCATTATTAGTTAAACAATCAAATGGTTAAAAGCGGAACGTTTGTTAGGAAATGGTTGGTAAATATGTGTAGACAAATGTGTGCATTCACTGTTTGCACAATACTATTGTTATACTGAATTAACTTTATTGTATTGTTGGTGGTCTCAAACTTTGATAAGTTTACTTTAACTTATGTCGAGAAATGCCCACAATTTGCTATGAATGACTAACAACAATATTGTTAGCGAATGTGAATTTGTAGTAAATATGCTTCGAGCGTAAGTTAACTCAAATATCAATATTTCCTGTTTAATATATTTTGATAACACTCCACCCACTGTAGATAAAGGCACCTCACTATTGCCTCCAACACATACGTACTGGTGATAATAACCAGACTAATATTTCAAATATTATTATTTTCGTCCAAATTTTTAATTATACATTTCGTCAATCGTTAATACTAACTGAATCTAAATATAGGCTAAGAATGCGTCGGAAAAAATGTTTGTTCGGCATCAAAGCTTTTACTTAAAACCTTGTTTTTCTATTGAAAACTGATCGCAGATAAAATAGATGAGTTATCTAAAAGACGACGATTAAAGCAAATAAGTTAGATTAATATAAGTACTCTAATCGATCAAATTCACTAAAGTTTGTCTCTTTCTTTTCCAATGTCATACGTTTTAAAAGCTTGTTTTTTCAAATGCACTTATTTTAAACTCTTAAAATATGTTTTTTCATTCATTTTTTTTAGTTAGAAAAGTATAATTTGTTCGCTGAATTAAATTATGAAAGAATATAAAAAACGTTAATACATTTTAAAAAAATTCTTGAAATTTTTGCGAATTAGTTATTCAATGCTAACTCTTAAGTATTTTGAGTAAAACGTTTAAAAAAATAAATTTTAAGGTATTTTTGTTCTGTATTATTGGTGGTATAGTCTAAAACAATTTTTGTTAAAAAACTTATTATTAATTATTACTTTAAATGATTGCGATGCGATAAGCAATCGAAAATTTCTAGAAAACTATTGGTAAAGTGTAATAAAAGTATTGTTTATTTTTTTGCGTTAGTTGTGAAAATGCATGGGTAAGTTTGATTGGATGTTTGGTTGGTGTTATCATATTATGAACAGGGATATATAGTGCTTTACGGCATTCGCTATATGCTGTTAGCCTCTCATACCTGCCCTTCAAGACCTACCCGTTGCGTTGACTTTACTTCTTGCAATTCCCACCTATTTCTTCGACTCAATGCTGCAATTGGAATATTACATATTCTCCAAACTATTATACGTACATATTATTTATATATGGCTATAAATATACATATCGGTTATAAATTCATGCATTGATTGTGTCTGTTTTTTGTCTGTTTGTAAAAGTTTGAAGTCTGATAATTTGAGTCATTGCGATGTATTCGCGTGTAATATGATATGACAATGACTAATATACAGTAACGTAACTAACTGTCTAACTGTAGTTGTAGTTGTAGTAGTGGTGCCGCCACTAATGTACTCACAATTAGTTATGATTATGATAACATAATTAAATTGGTGTTTGGTGTGAATGTTGCTGCTGTCATAGCTGTCATATCTGTCATGTTGAACAATATGATATGCACACTCGTATATTTGATATTTGTATGATATGCACACTTGTAGGCCAATACGGCCATTGATTTGGCTGAAAAACATCTTTGATGCGAACAATACTAACTTCAATATAGACAGAATCGCATTTCCATATTGCGTATGTGATTGTCGAGATCAAAGGCCATATTCCAGCGCATCCCTAATCGCTGTTAAATCAAGATTTTGTCAAGTGCTTCGACCGTATCGTATATTTGCCATTACGCTCGCTATTATGTTACTTATTGATGTGACATATGCGTGTGGACCTGGAAGAGGTGGAGGACGGAGAAGAAGTCCCAGAAAACTGACACCTCTTGTATATAAGCAACACGTGCCCAATGTGTCGGAAAACACTCTCGGAGCCAGTGGTCTTAACGAAGGAAGAGTTTCTAGAGATCATCCGCGATTTAAGGAACTCGTGCCAAATTATAATTCCGACATTGTATTTAAAGATGAAGAGGGAACTGGAGCCGATCGACTAATGACTCAGGTATTAACTAATCATTTATTATATACTCCTTCAGTGCCTAATTTTAGTACATGTCAGTCTGTAAACAGTAGTTTTCTAAGGACTGGCTTGAAAATTGAAAATACCAAGTTTTGTGATCAAAAATTTGATAAAAAGATTTAACAAAAAGATACTGTATAGTATATCGCGCTAACAATTCGTTCAGCAGTGATAGGAGATTTCGTTTAGAAAAAATGCGTTTTTCGGTTGAAAAAACAGTGAAAATTCGGTCAAATTTTCAGTTGAGATTTAATATGCATTTTTTAAAAATTTTTAATTATTCTAGTTTGAATGAGTAAAATTTAATCAATTTTAGTTTTTGTGAATAATGAATATACGATGTATTTTACGAGTCAGCAGAATTATTTGACAGCAATGTGTAGAAAACTTTGCAAAATAAACTGTTGCGCAGTAACGAACTTTTTGATGTGATTTTTTCAATATCAGGATTACTTAAATAATTATTCATTTTTTGTTTAAAACAAAAGATTAGCCAATTAAACGATCTTT
>JAQIXJ010004447.1:0-10809 GCA_034700185.1 Phthiracarus laevigatus | reverse complement strand
GAGGTTCAGGTTCTTAAAGGGAGGCTCAGGCTTAGGCTCAGGTTCCAGCCAGAGCCTCTGGAACCCGAGCCTCATCACCACTAGCAATAACTTTAAGCACAATAAGTGAAATAGTTGGAAATTCTTTGCCACTTTGAATTTTTAATTAAAATATAATTTATTTAACTCACTAAAAATTTAAATGGGAATATTAAAAAAATTTCATTTAATAAATTAGGTCAAGAAAACATTTATTAAAATGCTAATGAGATTTAAGATTGTAAGAATGCTTATGGAAATATATAATGAACAAATTATTTTATAAGGTTAATAAGTAAATAATTATTCTGAGCTTAAAGATATATTAAAGATTATTACGAAGGATTTTCAAAATTTCCACATTAGGGGAAATGTTAAAAATTGCAAACATAATCACTATGCAAAATTTTAATAATCTTTTAAGATTAATCAATTTCTCGAAAAATCTAAATCACACCCCAAAATTAGGAAACACTGTTTTCTTTTATTTTTATTTATTAATTATTTACTTCTTAAAATGAATACTTGCGTCTAATTCAAATCTATAGTTAACGAAAATTTAATTTAATGAACTTCATCATCCAAAAAAATAAAATATCGAAAAAGTGCTGACGTACAATTAAATAACATTAATTATTAGACAGCAGCTGCTGCTGTCCTTCACTTAAGGTAATTGTTGTGAACAGCCGCAGCTGCAAAATATTCACATTGAAGAAAATGAGCGTTAATTAAATTAATCGGGCGAACAACTTGAATTATTCTTGAGTTTTAAAACAATGTGCGTAAGAAATAAAATTATTTCTTTTATCAAAGTTCACATACTATGAACTCACTATCGAGAATCTGCTTATATAAACCTGCTTTTTTGTAAACATATGTCTCATGACTACCAATAATGTGAAATGCAATTTATGGAGAATAATCTTAGTAGAAAATCATAAATTTTTTAAACAATTTATTTTATCTGAAAAAACTGGAATAAATCAAATAAATTCTTCAAAGATAAGCGTTTTAAGAAAGTCTTATTGGAAAAAAGAAAACAACATTCCATGTATTAAAATGGCATATACAGATACTTTGTTAGATAAAATTGGACATAAAATATGTTTAAGCATTCAACCAGAACATTAAGCGACGCTTTTTCGTTATAGTATAATAAACTATGTTTGGTAAATGGCAAACTTGAGAGCATTTTAGTCTCTTTGGTTAAAATGCAAATGAGCAACAATAGTCTAAATGTTACGTTTGAAATTCATCAGTTGGTGACACTGCAGTTGAAATTCTGACAAGTGTTAGATCAAAACTAAGTGCTTTTAGCTGTATTAAAAAATTATAGAAAAGTAAATGTTTGTTTTGTTTACTTTAATAAAATGAAAAAATTATAAAGTATAATTTTTGTTGCTATACTTTTTAATGGAATAAATTAATGGTTATATAAACTTTGTAGCGTGAGATAGGCTAGAAGTTTCTAGAATAAAGAGTATAAGCATACTTGGATGTAATAAATTTATTATCAATGATAATCTTAAATCTCTAATTAAGAGCTAAATTAAGATCTAGTAAAACTAGATTCAGGTCAAGTAAAGGATTATTAAATATTTAAGCCAACACTAGTCACGAGTCAACAGTATTCTAAGTGAAAAACAAGGAATCGTAAAATTGTATATAACTTCTTGAAGTGAAAATATATTTGATCAAATTTTTAAAAAGAAATATTTCATAGGGTTTTGATTTATTTTTAACTTATATGAAACATTTGATATCAAGAAATGGTATTCCCACACAACTGATATTTAATATTTATCGTGTTATGATTTTAACAAGTCTGTATGAGCAATGACAACTAAAAAATGTAACAATAATATCTATATTAATCTTACGCTCAGATTCGAATTTTGACTTTATAGATGATACGGTTTTATTCAAACAAAATATTCTCATAATTTGTACCGTTAATTTCAAACTATTATAATAAATTGTAATATATATATAATTCTCTTAGTATTCAGTTATTTGTTTCAATTCTATTCACTTAATTCGTCAAAAAATAAATTATTTTTGTTATGCTAAACAATGAACGTTAATAATCATTATTTTATAGAATAAAAATATTATTAATGATAGCAGATCATAATTAAGACAAAACGAGCTGAAAATTAAATTTGGAAGCATTTAACGAATATTAAATTTTATTTTTAAACTCTAATATTTATAGTAGACTTGCGAACGAGTTTCAAACATCCGAAAGTGAAGTTTGGTAATTCTAAATTATATTCCAAATATCAAATCATATTATACATTTAAAAACAAAGTTTTTATCATGTAATGAAGGGAAGTTTTATTTATCTAGCCGAATAGGGTCGGGCAGAGTATGCTTTAATTCTCTCAAAATAATTGGACTCAAAACAGGATCAGGCCTAGATCTATCGGACCCATGTTGGGCTCTGGCCTAAAATTTTCAACGTTTCTACAGTCTAATTTATTGCGTAAAACTAATTGAAGCTTTGCAGCAAAACTGCTGTTTTGCACGAAAGTAGTAATGCGGGCGTATAAATAACTTTTTAGTTAATTAGTGTTGTTTTGAAATATCGTTTACTATTTATTATAGTCTAGCCTTTTAGTATGAAATTGTTTTGTTTATTAGTTATTCGTTTAATAAAACTTATTTAATTACCATATTTTGATTGGAAAATCTAAAATCGAAAAGATAGTTATTTTCTATTAAAATTTAATACTGTGATTAAAAACATTATGGTAATCAATCACTAGGATGATTTTTTGCCCAATTATAATCAGATAATTAAAATATAAGCATATAAAGTAAAATAATAGGTAATCATAGATCTATTGAGTTATCTTTTAATAGAAAATTAACTCAAATTATTGGCGAAGCGCTATACCTTTGATATTAGAAGATTATATGTGGGTTTTAGTCTCACAATTAACCAAAACAAATTTATTCGAAATAAAAATGAAAATTTTAATTAAAAAGCTTTATATTTAATTCAATGTGTATAGTTGTGTGCTTATTAAAAATCTGATTTAGCAAACATAGCAGAAAATAAAAAGGAAAGTTACGGCAGAATTATTTAAGCATTTTCCTTATGTTTACGAAATCAACTGAAACGTTGATTCTCATCACAAATCTAATTAACGCCAGATTATTCCGTCAAAATCTATTTAATATTTGTTTTCCTATAAGTAAGAAAATGATTCAATAGGTATGTGGCTTATATGAGATCGAAAGCAAAGAAATAAAATCAAATTCATTACAGTAACCATATGTCTAGCGTATTAATCGGCAGAACCCATCATCTATTATAACAATTCGTTCACGCGTTTCTATTACTATTCCTAGAAGTGTGTGATGAAACAAACAAGAATGGTTCACAATATTGAGAAAGAATAGCTATTTTATCATTTTTTATTAACCTCATTTCGTCTTTATAGTACTGTATGAAAGGAAAACAAACGTAGCAAACTTTAATAATGCTTGTGATAAACAATAATAATTAAAATAAATTCTGCTTGAGCTTAATTTTTAATCTTATTAAAGTATTCAATTTTCGAGTCATAGCAATTGAGCTTATTTTTGGTATGATACCACTCTTAGAATCTCATTTATTTCTTTTGCGAACTATAATATAACGAAACCAAAAACCAACCAACGAAGAATTGTTTTCATTCGTTTTTGTGATCTTAAGTGATTACTTTATTCCAAGGAAAAAAATATACTCTCGTTATTATTAGCATAGTTGCCAACCGTTACACGAATAATGTGATATATAAACGAAAATAATAAATTGTAATGCTAGTACTAATCAACTAATCAATTTTAGCGGCTTCTAAATTTTCATTTACTCTAGTATTTGTTTTACTTTCCATTAACTATCTTGCGTTCACATAAAAAAGAGGTTAAATCACATTAAATCACTAAATATAATACTTGTTGGATTTTTTTTCAATGTCAACTAAACTGACTTTTGATTCACATAAACAGTATGTGGGCTTTCGCTTCATTATCAAGGTTTTATACGTTTTTTACACTTTATTATTTGGCCCTCTCTTATGGCTTATGAAATTATAGGTAATAACATGATTTTGATCGCTAAAACTAATGCGTTTCAGAAGTTATTATCTTCATCTCTTGCTGTGAAATGTGTAAAACTCATAAAATTCTCTGAATCATATAATTCTCTAAACAACAAGAAACTTATGTTTCTTAAAGTGACAACTTGTGTTAACTGCTGATTTCTACTTGACCTTTGCTTAATTGATTGTTTATTACAGTATTTTAAGTGTTTTCAAAACCTGAACTTTTTTCGAGAATAAAGCTATTTAAAATTAGCTATAGCCTTACTGTATAATTCGTACGAAATGTATTCATTACTACTGTGAATATTAATTCATTCATCATAGACTTATACATATAAAATAGATTCTTGCTTATTTATCCTAAATTTATGTAAATTTAGCATTTGCATAACTACATTGTTATTCTTGTGATAGAAGACCGGTATAACCACTGTTCGTACAATAAAATAAAATACTCGATTATTTTTCAATTTAAATTTATGGACGATCAATTAAAACAATATCACTATTTGATTAAATAGTATTCAGTAATTTATTTCAAATTGAGTCCTCTATAGTCTATACGCTCTATTCAAAAGGACAAGTGATAGGGTTTAAAACTGGATAAATTTATTTTAAATATTAAAATTTGTTTACGAAAACATAAGCGAAACAAGTTTGCAATAAAAACACAAGACTAGTGATTGACAGTGACAAATTAAAGGCCTAACTAAACCATATCGATTTAAAAATGGGTTTAGAATTATTTTTATAATATGAGTTAAAATACTCATACTCAGTAAACAAGGTTTAGGCTTAGAATAAACCTATATTTTTTCATACCATAATATGTCAAACATGATTTTACACTTAACATTACAACAAACAAATTTACGGCTATATTTAGACCATGAATATATAAAACTCACTAAACAGACAATACAAAGACATATTGTGTGTCAAAAAACGGGGAAAGAAAAATCCAATCTATTTTCCATCTAAAAAAATCTAAACCCATAGAAAATAAACCAATTTTTATAACGCATAATCTTTTATTCTGTCAAATTGAAATTATTAATTTGGCTGACTTTATTGCGTTTTTTAGTGTAACATTAGAACCAAAATCAATTATGTAAGCTTTAAAGACTAAATATATGAGTTGGTACTATTTTGGTAGACCGGATAGAATTTAGTAATAAAGAATTAATTTTTTATGGCAGTAAAGGTACTTAGTATCAGATAATACCGATATAAAAGTTTTTACGCGACTGATTGTGCTTTCTTTTCGAATGAATATACGATGAATTGGCTACGCTGCTGCATAATTTTTTTTCATTTAGGGTTATCAAGGCTACTAAAAACTTTTATATTGGCGTTCTCTGCTTAGTAACTGCATCTTTATCACTTCTAAAACGATGTTAAGTAAAGTGAGGGCGGAAATTTTATACCAAATGTTTTTAATTTTTTGAATTACTTTAACTACAAAATAAAATTATAACGCGAACATAATTGTTTGTCATCCTTTCTATCACTTTAATAAATAAAGTGACACCAAACGCCTTTCGGTTCTTGAAATATGATAAATATGTCCATTAAAACATCGTAAAAATACATAAAAAGTGCTTAAGTTATTATATTTATGTCTTATTTTTTGCCTCATGGCCTAATTAGTCAATGATTTGTGAGTCAAATTAGTAGAGATACTTAAATTTATAAGATTTCAAAATACTATTCCTTGCAATACTTTTTCTACTCAGAATAAAAATCTTTATTTAGAGAATGCCTAAAAATCGTTAAGAAGCTCACTCTATATTAAAGAAAACATAAATTTAGTCATAATAAATAGCTAAAGATTAGTATATTTTTTATTTTAATGGTCAAATCGTTAGTTTCGTCTCAACTAAATGTCAATGAATATAAAATCACATTTAGTTTGAACAGCGCAACACACGAACACAATTTTAACATTTATAGAAATATAGACGACGATTATTTATTTATAAATATTTTACTAGATATTGCGGTTCATTGTTTACTTAAACGCTTTGCTACGAATAGTTTGAGAATTTTGAGTTTTATTATTTAAAAGAAAATAAATAATACATATTTGAAAATTTTAAAATGTTTAATCTGACAATATAATGACGAAAATCTTAGTTTTTACAAAAATAAAAAACGGCTAAAGAAACTTTTGTTCTGTAGAACTTATACCGTTAAGAGGTATAATAAGAACCACTTTCTTATTTCTAATGTTAAAAACATACCATTATATCGACAAACCCATTAGAAACGCGATGCGTGATTAAAAGTAGCATTCGTAGCAAACTAAAAATAATGAAACCATTCGACTGATCGTAAATCAAGTTAAAAGCTTATATTTTAAAATCATTGTATAAACAACACAAAAAACTTTTTACAATAGAATATCCGCCTCAGAATGAGATTTTTGTAATGATAGCCTACTTTCGATTTTTAAATTTCAAGCCCACGCACGAAAATTCATCTGGAAAATATATTATGGCTATTATGATACAAATTTGAAAGAATGCACAGAATTTACTTTGAAAATGATTTATTTAGTCGCTTTGAGAACATATCAATTTATAATATAGCGGGAAATATCTAAATACTAATTTAGTTGTCAAAAACTGTTTATTTTAAATTCCTTTTACATAAAAAATTTTCAATAACATAAAATGTTATCTCCTTTACGAATATCGACTCGGTATTCACTTGTGTTAATCAATATTTTTATACTCGTTACTAGATTTGCAACTTCAGAGGTTAACTTTAACAAACGTGTCTGTTGAACCAAGTAATCGAAATCAGTTCAACTTAATAAAAACTTGGAATAAATTAGAAAATCAATAAGATTTATTACCATTTTCTTTGAAAGTAAGATCAAAACAAAATTAATCCCGAATCTAGTATAGTATGATTAATAACTGCGCCACTATTTGCAAGTGACATACGATGGCATAACACATCAATAAAATACAGTCAATAAGCATAAATATTAAGACTAAGTTTAACAATTAGTGCAGTAATAACCGCATTACAGTAATGCCATTTTTATTTATAGATTCAATAATACAGTGTAGTGTACATACGTTGTTAATATTCTAATTAATTAAATTAATGCTTTTTGAATGGAATGTGACACTAAATCAAAACGTTAAAAGATTGGAACAAAATTGGAATTATGTTTAGTTTTGTTATTCATAATTAATTTTGTGTATATATCAGATTTTATTGCAGCGAATATTACTGTATTATAGTGAAATTTATCAACAAATTATTAAGAGTAAACTGGAGTTATAGGATGATAATACTATGTTTCAAGTGAGGATAAAAATAGGATCCTTATAGTTTGAAATAGCAAAATTTAAAAGATATGGAAACTATGAGGATATTATTCTTATCTGGATTTGATTCAAAGGACTGCTATGATAAAAAACATTATTAAAGTTAGAAAAAAGGTATCGAATATTACGTCACTCACATGCTTACTAATGGCTTCATTGACTTCTATCCTGTGTTTTAAGCTATTAGAATTATTTCAGATATACTGTAGAAATAATAACATATTCTAAAGCATTTTAAGTTTTTAAAACTAAAAGAGAAATATTGATAAATTGTGCTATATTGCAAACATATCATTCTCATTAATTTTAAAAAATTAAGATTTGAAATTATGGATAGCAGAAGAAAAATTTTTTTCGAAATTTTGGGTCGCTTAAAGAAAAAGTTTGAAAACCACAGCTATAGCGTATCAAACATTCGTTTCAAGATCCAACTTAATTTAAAATTATAGAACAGTAAATTTTCATCGCTCTGTCACAACAATTGATAAGTTAAAAAAGACCACATGCAAATTTATTTTTACAGCACAAAACCCAATTGTTATTAATTATTAATTAATTCAAAATCGAATTTCTAAATATACGGTTAAAACACTTTACAAATTTGTATTCGATTGAGGTTCGGCTAAAATTTAATGAAGAGAACGTTGGACACATGTAAAATTTTTAGCTCACTTTTTAAAAAAAGGCGAGCTTATTGATTTGACATTGTCTGTCTGTCCGTCCGTACGTACGTTCGCAGTTTTATTCTAATTAAGGGATTTCACATATTTCTTTTGTTAATAAAGGGTTTTGAGATCTTGAAAACTGATTAATTTATCACACTAGTATACATTAACCTAAGAAAAAGTGAGCTATCTATGAATGTATTGTTCTTGTTTTTGATTACTATAATAAAATTGATTGCACTATTTCACATTTATGACGCGTAAACTAAATTAAAAACTAAGAAAATTATAATAAATATTGAAAGCGGTTCAGGTTTAAGCAACAATACAAACAAAATAATTAGGCATAACGGTATAAATTTAACGTTCATATAATTTTTTCTATATGTACGTATCAATAAACATATAGAGCTTTTATTTAAGCATTACCCCATAGAAAACTATCGTGCATAGAATACGGTATATTGTATACAATATTATCATTACATACCTGTCAATGCTTGCAGCAGCTGATCAACAATATGTGATCACTCGAAAATATAAACGTACCAAAAATTATTATGATTATTATTATTTGGTTATATAAGCATCACACTAAAAATACCAGAATGAAAATAAATAGTTTATTTTAATATTTATTATGATAGTAGTTTTTTTGTGTACGATAGCAACCGTTATTCCATAGGAAATCAAACTAATAAAGAAGAGCATCAAATGGAGCAGTGGCAGCACAAAACGCAGCAACAGCGCCGTTAACCTTTAAAAACCTAACACAGCACACGTACATACGAATACATTGAAGAGTACAGTACACCCACAACTTTTCATATCTCGAGCATACTGCTTGATATTAATCCCAGGCAACAACAGGGATAGATAGTGTGACCAGCTCTTATCTGAATATAATTAAGCATATATTTAGAAAATTTGGTATAATCAAATGAGATTTTTTAATACAATAATTAACAGTTTAGGAACAAATTCTTAAAATTATCAACTATCTTATTTCAATTTTACAATGAAAAAACTGATAAAATATGTACTGCCATAATAAATCTAGGATGACTGGGCGCACTAGTAGTAAATGTAGATATCTATCTCTCATTCTGCGCAGTGATGCTCTTGAAGGCTTATGTATCGATCTGTTTTGTTCGAAGTTAAAGTATAAGTACAATTTATAATGAGAAACGAGGAGAGAGGGGAGAGAGAGAGAGAGAGTTATGAATTTTAATGATTGATTTAAATTTAAAATAATTTTCACTCATCACAATAAAGTGATATAAAACGATAGCTTAACATAATAATTTTAAAATTTATAAAAATAGTTGATTTTATTTAAAAAATGTAGTAAGTTTTGTTTTTTATATTCACCCTAATTGGAAAATAATCTGCAATTATATTCCTAATTTGTTTTAAGATTTATAGTTTAAAATTTGAATGTTTTTTTTGAGATGATGAACAAATTTGAATACAAACTTTCTAATTAGATTTTTTATGGCTAAGCCATCCCAGAAGCCAATCAAAGAGGCAAATGTAACAAAATAGAGGTCCATTGTTAGAACAGGTTCATGAACATAAGCGGCGTAAAACTTCTGAATGGAGATGTAAGGGAAACACCTTTTAGAAATTTAGAATTCTTCGCGAGATTTCATGCAATAGTTCCACATCTTTTAACAATTTTTTGCAACAAAGAGAAACAATTTTCCTTATTTCTCTATTCTTTACTAATTGTTAGTTTGTTAGAATAATTTAAAATTTCATATTACTATGTTAATACATTATACATGGTTTACTAATAAGATAATTTTTAATACAATAAGCCTGACTTTTCACATTTTTAGCATAATAAAACCAATTATTGGTGTACGGGTATCAAAGGCTTTTAATCAAAATTGTGTTAAAGTCACCCCCAGTTTCGCTATTAAACAGCAAAACATAACAGAATAAAATGTTGGAAATTGTTTCAAACTGTAAAGATAAACTGTGTAAAAAAATTCGATGTGGCAAAATAACACAGCACCCGTGAGTTCGTTTATTTTCCGCTTCGCGAATTCACTAATCAATCATCTACGACACACCGAACTTCACGTTTAGATTAACTAATTTATATAGTGTTTCTACTAAAGCAATCACTATTCACTAATAAGCAACATTGAGTTTTTGACGTAATTTTATTAAACTTTACGAATTTAAATAAAATTATTGACTCAATAAATTAATTAAGTTTATTAGCAAAAACTTTTAAATGCCTCTGTGACTGAATTTTAGCCTAACTTTTGAGTGATAAATTCACGCTAATCATGACATAGTTTCTCTCTCGGTTAACAATTTATCTTTAATATAAAATACTGTGCGAATAAATATGCATAAATTAACTTTTCAGTTCCGAAAATGAATAGTTCTTTTTAGTTCATTTATAAAAATAAAAGAACGACTCATTCATAGAGAGCTTACTTTTTCAAAAGTTTTTGTGTATGAATGTCACAATTGTAGTAGTTTTAAAACAGTGATCGAGGAGGTGAGAGTTTTTTCCGCCACTGAGCGCGTTATCATAATATACAGTACTTCAGTGAAATTTTAATTAATTTTAATTATTTTGGCTAGAGTCTTATGAGCAATAGAGCACTAGCACTATGCAAGTTAGAGAGCTAGAGAGTTAGAGAGCATTTTACTATACTATTTTCATT
>JAQIXJ010004446.1:0-10810 GCA_034700185.1 Phthiracarus laevigatus | reverse complement strand
TTGATGGAACAAGTAGAAAAGTTATGTCATCTAATAAAGATAAATTCAGAACTCTAAAAATATAACTAAGCTAATATTCAGAACCTTGACTTTTTCGGATATCCAACTTTTTTATCTCATAAAACTTGCGGCATTAATACTATTTGAATTAATAACTTATTACAAATAAACTAAGTTAATTTTCCGAAAACTTCGAATTAATGGTATATTTAAAAAAGTCCAAAAATTATCGAATTTTTGCTGAATTAAACAGTTAAATGAAAAAATATTGTTGAGTTTTAAGAGGGTGCGTTTTACTGGCTTTCTTTTGTACAAAATTCAGATATTTGTGCTAAATTTTTTTACAAAAAGACAAAAAATTGTAAAAAAAATTCGATGAGTACTCTTCTAAATTTTTTGGAATATCCTAAAAGTAAATCTGGCCAAGAAAATCTGATAGGATTTTATAATTATTTTATTAATTAAAATTTTTCAAAAATATCCGAAAACTTTCTAAAATGTGTCCGAAAAAGACGTTATTTGTCCGAATATTCTACCAAAATTTTTCATTTTTAGTTCCGAAAAAGTCTGGACTCTTCTTAATTCTCTTTATTTTTTCCATCCATACACTTCTGTATGTCTACTTTTAACCCGTCTTAAAGATATGTGATAATTATTAAAGGAATTAAATAAACAAAGTTTATTAAGTAAAAGGCTATTATTGTGTTAAGATTTATTACCCCTTTAGTGTTTAAACGAACCTTGAACGAAATGAAAATGTTTTTTAATATTTATTACTATATTTCTTAACTTATTGATTATTATTACAATAGCTGAATATTTTATTGAATATCTTTTAAATTTTCCTTAAATATTCCAAGTATATGAAATTTATTAAGAATTAATGAATATTCCATTCATTGATTATGCCGGCTAAAAGAATAGTTTGATCATAAACTTAACTGGAGGGTTGAGCTATAGCATTGCACTAATTAAAACTTTAGGAAAATTAATATTTAATTTTGATTTTTTGTGTTTATAAAATATACGTTTATAAATTATTTTATATAATTTGGGGTTAGTTAGCAAAATATTTTAACCAAGTTTCTCATGTTTAATACAAATTAAGAGCGTAAAGGAAATCTGAATTCAATTTATCGTTATCCTTCAATTATTTTTTTCAAAAAATTACGGTTTAATTTTGTATAATTGGTTGCATAACATAATGAACAAAAAGAAAAGAATATTATGTAAAGAATTATACTACTCATGACATTTTAACCACGATATTTTATGTTTATTTTAATGGGAAGTTAAACAAAATCCCCTAAAAACTAAAAAAATAAAACTCATCGCCACTATGATTACCGATAATAAAAAAACACTTATAAAGGTATATTTCTGGATTTTCGCCCAAATTTGTCTTAGTAATCAATTATTAAATATTTTTATTTATTTTTCGTTTAAATTTATTGAAGGACCCTAAAAATAAAAAAGAATAAGACAGATAGTATATAAGAAGACTAAAAATCATTTGAAAAATAACTTTGATTTGCAAAAGTATTCCATCAGCACATTTGTTTTGCATAATAAAAAGCGTTTCTAAACTTTGAAATGAACCAAACATTGGTAAGCTTCTTTTTATTGATTTTTGAAAAAATTTAAAATTTTAATTCTCCCCAATTTATTCATGCATACAATTGAATTATAGGCATTGTTAATTTTGATGGCTATGTTAGTAGCTGTGGCGGTTGGCCAATATTATGGCTATGGTTATGGATACCCCGTTGTTTACGGATATCCAGGTAAAAGATTACTTATATCATATTAATTGATTGAAAAAATGCTTTATTTTAATATTCAAACTTTGATATTCTTAGCTTATTCGTATGGCTATCGTTATTACCCAGGTTTGTTTTATTTCGTTTGACTTCTAAATTGTTTAAAATTGAGCAAATAAAAAATAAAATTGTATGGCTTAGCTATTGTGAAATTACTATGAATTAAGTATGCTTTATTTTTATTTTCTAGCTGCTTATGGTTATTACGGAAAATAAACGACAAGGGATCATTGCTTCTGATAAACAAAAATGAGACGAAAACAACCTAATTTTTGGAGACTAACATAAATAGAAAAAATAGTTTTTTTCTTATTCTAATAGCATACAAAATCTAACAACAAATTTTTTGAAACTAATGTAGTAATAAAATTTTGTACACGTGTATGTGTGCTTTGAGAATTTTATTAAATACATTTGCATTGCAATTCGTTTGTTACTGTTATTTTTTTTGGAATTCCATAAGCCTTTTTTAATTGTTAACTACCAGTGTACTCTTAACAGTACGTAAAAGAACACGTACAGTAATTATGCAAACTAATAACAGTACTCTAATAAAATACGTTTATGCATTTATTAGTTATTACTGTGCCCCACTATAAGCTAAAGTTTTGATCTGTAAAAGAAGTTTTGATGAGTACCGCACTTAATCATTAAGTGGTACATCAGGTCCAGACGTGTGAACCAAAAATATTTTTATTTTATGGTTGAAATACGAAAACAATGCGTAGTCAATAAGCGAAGGCGCCTCTAATTAAGCGACGCTTTGAAGTTCAAAGTTTGAATTTTAGCGTCAACCATATCTTGATTTACATAATTGTAAATAATGCGATGGATATACCAAAGAATGCGTTAAATACGATAAATGTTAGAGGTTTTGGGTTGAACTCATAAAGCAATGATAAATTATCTTTGAGCATTTGAGAAAACCTAATTGCAATATTCATCAGATTATCATTTGAATAACAAGAGTTCACTAAAATGAATTTTATCTGCTAATTTCAATATGTTATGTTTTGATAAGTTATCTGTTGTTTTTGATAACAGGCATTTACATTAAGCGTAGATGTAAAAGTAAATTAAAATGTAGTTTGGAGTATAGGGAACATGTAAATGTTGTGCGAAATATTTTTTAAAAAATTTTCCATCGTTAAGTGATAAAATGTACGAAACATGCTATTATATTTAAAATCATTAGTTAAATAGACACTAAATTACGTCGAATTAGGAATTTGGGTCGCTTTAAAAAACTTTATTTATTAGAAAAGTTATCCTTTATTTTTTTGTTACAGCAATCAATACATGGGATCAACTATTCATATTTATAAATTATTTTATTTGTTTTTTACGGTATAATTTATACAAAAAGTTGATAAAAGAGGATTTTATGAAAATTAGACAGTGAAATAAAACGCAATTTTTGCAAAAAAAACAATAAATATTATTTTAGTATAACAGGTCGATAAATTTTAACGTCTGATACAGTTCGCATTACATTTTGTCACGAATTTTATCATTTTTTTCGCGTATTTTTATTAGTGTGTAAACTGAAATTAATAAACATTTGCGACACATGTCAATATTAGTAGCTACCCTGAACCAGTACAAACCAGACCCCACTAAACTAATAGTCGAATGAAATACAAATATTATTCGTAGTATCATTAACGAATGGAAATTGCCTAAATTTTTAATTGACTCCAATCGAATAAAACCAATCAAAAAAATTTATCAATGAAAACCTTATCAATGAAGGAAGTTCATATTTTTTGTAAAGACAACTTTTGCTGTGCGAATGAGTGTATACTTTATTGCAAAAATAGAGATTTTCATTTCCAATCATTGTGTCAACACTCGAGGAAAAACGGTTTTATCTAAAGAAAAACATTATTTTAAGCGAAAACACAACAAAAATATTAGCGTAACAGCTATTATTATGATTTTTTATATTTCTTAATGGTCAAAATTTTTTGTTTACTTTGCCGATAGTTATCCATTGATCAGAAAAAAAGTTGTTTTTAGTTTTCTATTTATTATCTTGGCTGCACTATTAAATCTTATGGAATCAAAAGTCAGTGGAAAATTTTTTTACGGATATGTGTACACACATGAATTGATAAAATAATAAAACCCTTAAGCAAACAATGCTATTTACAGTGCAGTTAGACTAGAGTTTTCGCATTTTTCATTTTAACATTAGCGAAAGTAAAAGCAAAATTAACAGCTTTATATGGCCTGATAATTGGCCTTATAGTTTAAATATAATGAATAGGCAACACACTTATTCAAGTTATGTTAATGCCGATATATAAGTAATCAAAATTTACTTTTACTTTTTTTCCGAAGCGTCTCTCTAGATTTAACAGCCAAATTCATTATAATTAAACGTCTGGTTATATGAAAAAACATTCCAAATTACTTTTAAGCATAAATATTTATAATGATTTATTCGGAATCATAAATTATTAGTGTTTGTCAAGGTATTATGGGAACGAATTTAAAACTATCAAAACAACCGATTTACGTCTTACATGATATCATTTTAGCCACAATATTATATAACTACAATCGTCGCAGAGTTTAACTAACCAGTGTATGTGCAAAAAAACTCGATCAAAATATAAATGAGATAATATTATTTAGAGCTACTGTTAGTACACATACAGAGGTAAAAGTCTTAACTATCTGGCCATTGTTCATAATCAACATTAAGCAACAAATGTTTACGAGTTTTACTAAATTTATTTCGTTTATCTAAAGATTCAAATAAATAGTAATATCTAATATTTACGTGTCACAGGTGGCTTAAATCTAGTCGTACTACTCTAAAAATACATATATTTTGGGAAAACATAACAGTGACACCGATTTCTAGATATAATTCGAGATTACATATACCGATATGTTTCTATTTGTTCCCTAAACTAAGTTGCATCTTAATCTTGAGTAATTGTTTCACACATAGCTTACATCAAATATATAATATTAGTTTACATGTAAACTTGAATTCATACAATGAACTTATGCATCGCTTTAAATTTTAATTTGTAATATTTTTGCAAAGTTATTTACGCATTAGCGTAAAATTTTTTTTCTTAAGATACGCTTTTATGAATTATTGGTTTCAAGATATGAAAATGTAATCGATATAAAATTTAATTCATTAAAATGTTTTTTAATATCACATGTAGTAGTGGCGATAGGTAAAGGTGTCAGCTGTTGACTTTACTCAAACCAAACCATCAATTGAAAGCATAAACTAGAACATTAGGCAGCATATAATCGATTAATTGATATTCTATATTAAATTATTTTGTACATAATTTTCCAAGTTTCTAAGCTTTTTATTTATAAGTCATTTTTAAATTTTAACTATTTTAGATTATTTTTAAAAAACTTATTTACCTTTTACGGAGAAAAATAAAATCTATAGCATTTTATCCATTTACACAATTAAACAATTAGTAAATAGCATTATCTAAGTATGGTTTAATAACTTCACTATCTAATATTAAACCCTAACCAAACCAAAATATGGATAAATATTGTTATAAACCAAACCATTAGCACATTCAGCAATAGGCATTGAGCGGCAGCGGCGTACAAATGTGCTCTAATTTTTTTCATGCCTGAAATCAATAGGCAAAGGCAAAACAAAAAACTTCTATCTACGAATGGCGCCAACAAATTTTTAGTACATTAGAAGTGTGCGTAGATATGAATTAAAAACATGGTTAAACAAGATAAGACAATGTTAAGAGGGAACATACGGAGACAGTGAGAAAAGAGGGAGAAATTTGATTGAACTAAACAGTATATAAACAAGTGTAAAGTGCATTGCATTTTGCTGCACAGATTTTTCATGTGATCACATCTTCTTTCAAGACATTTAGCGAAAAAGAGCAAAGAAAAAAATTTACTGCCTTTTGCTGAAACTGATTTTCTTACACAAATTTGTTTATATTAGACTTGTTTTATACTTTTTATTTAAGTTTAAGAAAAAAAATTCAGATTTTGATTTGGTTTGCATACAACGAGTAAAAAACTATGAATGTTTATATGATTTATCTAGTTGTATTGGCGCTCTCATTCACTGAAGGCAAGTTTTTTCTTTCTTTAATAGTAATTTAAACTTTGTATAAAATTTAAATCTTTTTGAATGAAATTTCTCATTCTTATCTTTCACTTCTAACAAAGACTTTTAGTATTAAAATTTTGTTGCCCTTATATTAGTTTTTTACAGACCTGCTCTTAGAGTTAGAAAAGTCTAACTTTAAATTTTTTATTTCACATTAAAGTTATTAAGTGTATCGCATGCATTTGACTATATCTGCCTGTCTGTCCGTGTGTTAGAAAAGGACTTTAATTATTCAAGAATTTAACTTGGTTTCGAATTAAAAATTAACGATGATCTTAACAAACTTTTTAACCAATTTTTAAACTATAGATTTTATGAAAAGAATCTATTGGATCGATCTTGTTTAAAATAGTAGCTCAATTAGCAGTGTTTGATTTTATATTTTATTTAATTGTTAATTTTTTGACCATCTATTAGATCACTAAAAAATGATAATTTTAAAGGACTATAAGCATACTCTATTGTTTTAAACATATTTTTTCCTATAATATTCAAAAATTAATAATCCGTTCACGTTTGATTTAATAGCATTGAGTTTTGTGATACACGCGAGAACAAGTGGCAACACAGTGGACGAACTGAAGCATATAAATAAAAGATTACACCAGTACTCGATAAATTCGCTGATCATACAGCGGCCAAAACGTGACGCATTGGATAGGCTACTGTACGAAGTGGTGGCCGACACTGAGAAAGACTCCATCGAAGTGGCGTACGACAAATCAAATACAAGAGCGGAAGAAGTGTCGCATCGGCTAAACGAGCGCATCGAACACGTCAACCTTGTTTTAACGCATTTGGAAGACATCGCCAAACACTTCAAAAGTGTGCACAGTATGGCCAACTCGTTGGTCGAAAGCGACGCGACCGCCAATTTCGTGAAAAAATTCGCGATCGAACAGCTAAACGATTCGGTGAACAAAATCGAAAAATGCGATTCGTGTTGGGAACAACAGCGATGAGAACTTTTTTGGATTTTGTTTTTTTATAGTGCATATTTCGAAACATCGAGCGATATATTTTCCTTTTATTATATTAGTTTCGTATTTTCGTTCATTAATACTTAAGCTCAATAACTACTATTATCTTTCTTTTCCTTTTTTTATTAGTTTATATCAAACACAGATACATATCATATATGTATGTGTGTGCGTGTTTTAATGCGAATGTGTACAGTAATCTTATATTTAATTCTTTGTATTCTGTGTTAAGTGATAAAATCATAGCAAATAGATATACTACTGTTCAGTGAAGAGAAAAAAAATCAAAACCCAAATATTAAAAGAATGGCAAATAAAATAAAACCCTTGTGAGAATTTGTATGATAGCGTAGGAAATTGATGTAATGCTTTATCTTGTGTTTACTATCATACAGTATCATACTTAATAAAAGTTATGTAAAGACTAACTAACTAAAGAATATATATATATATATATAGTGAACTTTTTTTTTGCTTTTTAGTGAATCAATAATTCGTTGTAATAGGTTAATCTTTTATACTTAATCCTATAATAATTTGTTTTTTTCGGAAGTGTTTCCTATTTTTGGCATTTTATAAAATAACAATTAACTGCCATAACAAATGTATTTCTATTACAGTATTTGATAATAAAAATTGCTTAACTGACTAATTATTTAACAGATTAACTGCATTTTAGTCTTAGTAAGAAAATTTTAACGACTAAGTCAAAAGAAATGCTGTTTATTTGTTAACAAAGCTCTATCATTAACTCGTGAGTATAATTTATGATGCCATTACATCAGAGATTAACTCATTTTTACAGTAATATAAATAACATGTTATTCTAATCGTTCTGACGACTAAAGGTTTTATTTTAGATTTGATTATGTATACTCAGACTCAGCAGGGAATTGAAAATCGTTAGAAATAAGGTTGTAAAATCCTTTGGAAATTTTTAATGTTTAATTAGAATAATTAAAGGGAATCTAAAATAATTCATTATAACTAAAATAGTTTTAACTTATAATGAGTATTGTTATAAGAAATGCGTTGCAATAATATGAAACTGGTAAGATAAATAGCAGGAAATGTTATGCTGGTTATATGGGAAGGAATTAAATTCTATGTCATGTTCCCCTACAATATTGTTCGGATGAAAACTGTTGTGTATTTGTATATTATTTTCACTGATATTACCTAACAATATCCGTAAAATCTGTATGATATGCAACTTGACTTAGTTTTAATTGTTTATTTTTTTGTGGGCCTTTAATATACATTAATGGCTAGTATAGATAGATATCTAACAAAAGTAGTTTTAATTTGAAAAACTAATTTTAAAGTTATAATTTTTACATCAACTAAAACTGAAAGCCAAAGCTCAGTCTTATTTTTTTCTGTCATCAATTCAAATATGAATGTCCCCCAATTAAATTAGATCATTAAGTGAAATATAATATTAAAATTGGGTTAACTGTACTATTAGCGTGTAATACTATTTATTTTTTTTGAAACTAAGTTTGCGTATAAACTTATTTTTCTGTGTTGTTAAATATATAACGCGTTAATACAATTCATTCATAAAATTTTCCAAATTGAAAAATCATTTAAAATTATACTCAAATTTTCGGGCCCCCGACGTTTTTTGTCGGGCTTTGTCGGGCTCGGGTCTTAAATTAGAAAAATGTATCGGGTGGGGCCTTTGTGCCAAAAAATTAAAAGCCCGAAAAATTTTAATTTTGGCAAAAATATTAAAGTAAACAATATTAGAATATATAAAAATTAAAAAAAAATAATTGAATTTCATTAAAACTAATCATTTTTACAAATAAGCATAAATTAAATATAATTATATCCGAAATAGACATATAAAAATCTAAATCAGAATTTGACTTTGTGATTAAAAAAATTTTTATGTTAAATCGGGCCGGGTCGCGCTTTGAGTAAAAAAATTTGTCGGGCTCGGGCTCAAGTCTGTCGGGCCTGCATCGGGCTCGGGCCTTAAAATTTTCACAATTTCATAGTCTAATTTACATGAGTTTCTCTATGTGATCACATCCGTTACTTAACAAAAATATTTTATATACAATGTGCATTTACAGAAGCGTTTCATACTTCCAAAACTTTTATTTTATTTATTGCCAAAAGCTTGAATTTTACAAGTACAGGTTTTCTTTTAAAATAACTAAATTCTTAAAAAAATAATATATCTTTAATCAAATTTACACCTTTGCTTTACTATAATCTCGGTATACTAAGGATTTTAAAATTAAAGAATGGTGTTAACTTCAAAAATAAATTTGTTTTATAATATAAATAGAGCTCATCGTTACCGGTCATGATAAAAAAAATAAATCGGCGGTCATGACCGGTCATATTTATATGACCGGTAAAAAATATATAAAATCAGCGGTAATAACCGGTTTTATAAAAAGTTTCATTAAAATATGTTTGCAAAAATTAATCTGAATATTTGAATTTAATTAAATTTGAGTTTTGACACATTTACAATGAAAAATTTCATATTTTTGGTCCATTTTTAATTGTCTAATATTTTTTAATCAACTGTAGTTATCAAATCAATATGAATTTTTTTATCTATTCTTATTTTTTAGTTTTTGGATGCATTATTTTAAATTAAATTATAAAAAACATTTTTTATTATTATAACAACAAAATGACTATTATAAAATACATATTTTTTACAAGCATTTATAAACTATAAATTAGATTATTCCGGTAATTATCGGTATTAAGAGCAACTTGACCTGCAAATAATTTTGAAAGCGGCGGTCATTACCGGTCACCACCGGTCTTATAACCGGTAACGATGAGCTCTAAATATAAACAGTCATATTATCTGCCTTTGTAAAGTAAATTAAAATTAACAAATGGTCGTTTGGTCTTTTTTAATTAGTTTTATTAAAATCTAGTTTTGTGTTGATAATTTTTAAATTTTTCAAATATCCTCTAAACCTGTATACAAGTATTATTTGTATAACATTTCAGGAAACAGAAAACCTTTACTAATTGGCGCAGTAAAGTCAAACATCGGTCATTCTGAAGGCGCTTCTGGTTTATGTGCATTAAGTAAAGTGATTTTATCGCTTGAGAATAAATGTATTCCAGCAAATCTACATTACTCTGAACCAAATCCTCAAATCGAAGGATTGATGAGTGGAATATTGAAACCAATTAATGAAAATACATCATTCAATGGGAGGTTTGTTGGTTTAAATGGGTTTGGATTTGGTGGCGCTAATGTGCACGTTATACTGGAGTCAACTGCAAAGGAATTTACCACTAATAATAGTGACATTCGTAGTAATATTCCACGATTAGTAAATATGTGCGGAAGAAATACAGAATCATTGTTATACTTTTTTGATTCACTGAGAAATACAAAAACTATAACACGAGACATGCTTTCACTTATAAACGATATCTCGAAAACATCACCAATTAAAACAAAAACACGTGTTTCTCCTATGAATTATAGAGGGTTTACTTTATTTGAAAATAATGATCACAAAAATTGCTCTAATAATGTGGAAGCGAGTGAAGTTCACAGCAATAAAAGACAGATTTGGTTTGTTTTCTCTGGAATGGGAAGTCAATGGACATCAATGGCTAAATCATTGATAAATATTGATATATTTAGGAAATCTCTTGAAGTAACAGCTAAAGTGTTAAAAGTATTTAATATTAATTTATTTAGTGTTTTATTGGATGAAAAATATTCCATCTCTTCTCCACTTTTATCATTTGTCTCAATCGCTTCCATTCAAATAGCTTTCATTGATTTAATGAATGAATTGAATATAAAAGCTGATGGATATATCGGTCACTCTATCGGAGAATTGGTGTGCGCTTACGCTGATGGATGTCTTACA
>JAQIXJ010004445.1:0-10813 GCA_034700185.1 Phthiracarus laevigatus | reverse complement strand
ATACTAAACATGATTGTGCGATAAAGGTTGGCAAGAAATTAATTGAAGACAATGATTTTATTTCTGGAAATTATTTACGTGAGAAACGAGAATTCGAAAAGGATTTTTTGATTAAAGAAAACTGCTTATCGAGATAAATAATCATGGCATAAGTAAAGTTAGGCGCACAGTCGAATTATGTTTATTGCGCTGGTCATGACATTAATATTAATGGAGTGTCATATGAGTCCCCAAAAGATCCCATTAAATTACCTGTCGAAACGAATTTTAAATTACTGAACTTTTCATATATTTCAGATAATATTAATGTTAATGTTTAATATGATAGAATGTCTGAAAAAGTTAATCATTACTTAGAGCAGCAAAGTATTTAATTTAAATCCGATATTAAAATTATTTTTAGAGAAATCGAGAAAATAGATACCACGAGTTAAAACAAATTTTTTGAGAATGTTCACGGTATCACAGTTGATGTCATTTTTGTTTTATGTTTTGTCTTGTCCTTAATGTTTTTGTTTTTGTATATTTTATGTTATTGTTATTTTAAAAATGTGAGGAGAGAAAAGCGTAAGAAAAATTAAAAAAACGATTATTAATAAAATTATGGAAACCGCTGCTTGAAAACAACACACAACACTTACAACACACAACACTTTCAACACACAACACACATCACACACTAATTAAACAATTATATAAATTTTTGGATATTAACCGTGAAAGAATTTTATAGATTGGTATGATGTTGTAATCATTGATCATACGGTGCCAACATTAAACTGGAGTCCTTTTGCGGTTCAGGACGTAATGGAGGAAATGGTCATAGAGGAGAGACAGAGATGGGATAGGGAGGAAAATTATTTGGTGAACTTGGAGAATGCACAAATAGCTTTAGCGCAAAATTACGTGGCCGATGAGTGCGTCAAAATTAAAGAACAAATGAGTTTGGAAAACAGAACTTGTGGTATACCTAGAGAACTGTTTGCAGCTAAGAGCGCAACGATGACATTAGCGTTGGAAAACATGAAGTGTTTTCTTTGCCAAGAAGTATTACGAGACCAGCAGTTTTGCGTACAATGTTTAGAATATTAATGTTCATCGTGTATAAATTCACTATATTAAACCCGCTAATAATTCACCTGTCAAATGCTGCTACAAACAGGATATTCAGAGTGCGAAATGTGTAGTGATACAACTTCAGCGGGTAGTCAATGACTTTTTGGAGGCTTAGGAACTAGAATGGTCGATTTGCCGTCAAACTGTTGGGTATCCTGATTATGAAAACCACGTTAGAGAATGCATGAAAGTTTGTGACAATTGCGGATTATGGGATAATGGCCGTGATCACAATTGTGTGGATGATCTGATATCATACGTATAACATATGAAAAATGGTTACGTTAAGGTTAAGAAGACCAACAGGTACCACGAAATGACTATAGTGGACAAGGATAAGCAAATCGATCAGCTCGTAAGAGAAAATGTAAATTTGCGAGCACAGAATAACACTCGAAACTGAGAAACAAACACGTCAGTTGTAAGGACAATACCTTACGCACAAGATATCAGACCCAGGGGTACATCTGTGATTAGAGATCATAGAGCTTTCAGATAACGACACGTTCGGTAGAGGGTCTCATGAACAGCTAAATGGTGAATTTTAAGGTCCACTTGAAGTGAGATATGGATTTCTAACGAGACGATTTAACAACTTTAGGAGAGACATGACTTGGGGTGAATTGAGAGCAAGAGTATGTGAAGAATTCGAAGTACAACCGAGAGAGTTTGATCTACTAGACGTTAAATACCGAGTTCGACTTGTCAATTGGACTATATCTACAGAAGAGAATCACCCGATCTATCGTCTAAACTTAGTAATGCGAGTAAACTTGCGTATCCCACAGAATTTCTTGTTGGAACCGTTTATGTTCAAAAATTAAAGACGTGACATGACGGGAACGAATGTGTATTAGAGATGTTTTAACAGCGAATGTCATACGTGTCCATTCTTTAACCCATTACACACATACTAGTATCATCAAAAAAATACTTATACAAACTCCAATTTAATTATAGACTTTGTAACAATGATATTGGAAACATTTCAAAGATTTCATGACGAAAATGAATGTCTCAATAAGAAAATAACAAACCTTTAAAGTGAAGTGTTGACCGTCAAAGGTGAATTTCTAAATTTACATGCAAACAGATACAAAGTTATGTGCGAACTTGCAATTATGAAAAGACGCGAAGAGTTACTTATGAGAGAGAATGGTTATTTGCGAGAGATAATGTCAAAACTTAAGTCGGAAGTAATGAAGCTGCGTACAGAGATGGATTACTTTGGTTTTTATTGGGATGGAAAAGTTTGGAACCCTAAGTGATCGAACAAGTCATTACACTATTGGCATTCGTTTCCTAACTAAACCCACACTCATCATTTACATATATATAACACAAACCTATTATTTTATGCCTACTTCATGCTTAACAAATTTTATTAATATGTTTTTCATCAATATAAATAAAGATGACATGTTGTTTGTTGGACATAGCACTTGATCAGGTCCAAAATCTTGGGTAAGAAAGAGAAAAACTAAGACATAAATTGGCATATATAGCTCAAGAAATAGACGAGCTCATAGAAAAATTACAGATTTTTCTTGGGCGTATTGGACACTTAAGAGTGGAATTGGAACATGACTAGATCCACACTTATCTGATAAATAAAATATATATGCTTATACAACCAAATCGCTTATTCCAAGTTGTCTACATACATTCTTATTTACAATTATAATAATTAACCAATATTTACTCCAATATTTGCAGTTAATCTAATCCAATATTTATAATCATTGTTAGCCAATATTTACATTTGTTCTATAATTCATTAACGTTTAATTTCGATGTTACATTCATATATTATAATTTTAAACATGTAATTTAAATGTTCATTACATTTATTATTTGGTCAATTTTTCAAAAAAGGGGAATATTGGTAGTGACCGATTCTGGATGTTTATGTATAAACATCCCGATCGATGCATAAACTTTTATATACATTAACATTGAAAAATTATTACTATTGAATAATTAAGTCGCATATTAAACTTCATTTCATTAAAAACTATTATTAACAAAAAAATGTCCACAGTACTAACAAGTTAATCAGCTTTTCATAACAAATAACGGAATCATTATATATACATAATTCAAAGTTGTCTGTACGTGATACCCTTTATAGGCGGTTCCCCTGGAACCTGCACCCACGACCCCAAGAAATTGTTGGATTCAGCTTAAAGAATAGTGCTTGTCGGGGTTTTTCGAGGTGGTGGGACATTCCCTTAATAAAGAGCCCAAAAAACTGTTTCAATAGCATTATAAGGGCTTTCCCTGAACGGACACCTCAACACCTATGTTAATGGATTTAGATCATTTATTGGAGTGATCTCGAGGTGACGAGCACCTTCATAATCTGAAGGTGTCAAAAATAAAATTTAATAGCTCTTTGACACCTATATTAATCAACTCCTCTAAAAACTGAGTAAATCTTGAGAGTCAATCGAGGGGAAGGGCATCAAATAATATTAACAATCAAGTGGTATGGCCAGAAATAAGCGGGTGGGGTCCTGTTGTTGTCGGTTGGGGCTCTGTTTGGGTCAGAGATACAGCCAGCGCGATACCTCACTTATTAGAAAGATATGACGCCGTTCAGACGGCTATGTAATTTAGCACTAAAAGTATCTCGCTGGCTGTATCTCTGGTTTGGGTCAGTAAGGGTTTACGTTTGGTCGGGAGGGATTCTGTTTGGGACGGGTTGAGTCCGGGTTGGGTCGGATAGGGTTTGAGTTGGGTTGGACTTGGTTGGGTGGGGTCGTGGTTTAAGTGGCAAGATAACGCTACGTATCTCAACATTGACATATCTGTTGAAGGCTTCAAACCTAAACGCAAAAATTAAGCTGTTCCTGCGAACACGTGCAATACTCTGTTTTGCTATTATTTAACGTGTTATGGAATGCCACGGAAACTGTCGAAAATCCGAATCCAGATGAGATCGAAAAGGGCAGATTAACTGTTTACGACACGCGGGCAAGAGCTTCGCAGTTGAGTGCTACTGGACTGTTGATGATTTTGTCCAGAAATTGATGAATAAGGAGCGGGAAATGATCACATACACTTCTCACAACGTCTTACACTTGCAAACAATCACATATCAGATGTAATCCGCTTTATCACACAATCTATAAAACGTATGAACTTGAGAGTCGAGAGTCAACTAATTGACAGAGGATTTAAATTATTATGGTATTCAAAACGCATTTAACATTTCAATTTTAAACTCAATTTTGCAAGTATTCAAGAGCTATGGAACAGATATGGATCGAAATAAAGTGAGCGTTATCTGATTCACTTTTTTAACCCGCGAATGTACACATTTATCTGATTATGATCAATAAAAATATAGAAAAATTTAGGAAAATATACGAAAAAGAGTTGACACTTAAAAATATTACTGTAGGTATGCATTAGAAATGTTTTGTAAATTATGATAAAAGTTAAGTATTTTTTGTGATCTCACAAATTTACTCTAAGTTTATCGTAAACTAGTTTTTTTGGCACTTAAAACATTCATTATAAGGCTAAACCTGGAGAATTTTTAAATTTTAAATACATCCGCGTGGTGTCAGCCGTAAGATATGGTATACTAAATTTATGACCTCGAGTCGTATTATTAAATTTAAAATAATTTTTCTGAAAGCCGTGATATCCAAAGTAAAAATCAGGAAAACTACCAGAAAAGGGAGTTTTTGTTTAATCAAATAATAGTCATTCTAAAATATTTATAATTTCATAAGTTAAGTTGAAGTATTGTCTAAAATCTAAAACCTTCATCTATAACTGATATTTAATTTTCAAAATTACATATAAAATATGTGTATGATTATGCGAAAAGCTTTAAAACAAAATTTTATGAGAAGTGTTATTTATACTTTTAATAGAACCAATTTTTGGAAATTTCTAAAAAGAGGTTTCATTAAAGCTATCAAGCTTTTAGAAAATAACATGACTTAAAAACACTAACATTGTATGAATAATAAATAAAAACAATAAAACCTTCAAAAAGTAATTTGCAATATAAAAAAATACATATTAGAAACTTTAAAACAGAAAAAATTTAAGGTTTAATTTGATACATTTTCCTTCTTTTCTAAGTTTAATATCATAAAAAATTAGCTTATCAGCTTTTACTTCAGCTGTATTCAACAACATTCCAGTTGAGTTTATGAATACAGTTGAGTCGTGATCTTATATCAGTATGTCATGCTCATCTCTTAAAAGTTAAATTTTCTATGATAGACGTTGTATTTTCTTGCATAAAATATTAAGTTCTTCTTTAGTTAGCAATTCAATACAAATGCAATGGTTGTATGCTCTTTAACACGATTATGAATAAAGTTAGCGAAAACTGAATTCTAAACTCAACTGAATTCTAATTTCCACATTTTACCAAATACAATTTTCAGATAATATGAAAAAATGGTCTTATGGCAATTTTAGTTGAGTACAACTGTTTTAGTTTTCAACTTTACTTCATCTATAGTGCACTAAGACTGGTTTAAAACTAAAACTGATCTCTTTTATATACTTTCTTTATAACCTTGAATTACCTTTAAATTAAGTAAGCCAAGATCTAAAAACATTTTAATAGTTGTTTGGCTTTAATTTCTTAATAACTAGTTTCCCTCCAATTTGTTTAAGTAGTTTATAAGGTAATTTTATAGTTTTCTTTTTCTTGTCAATAAAATTAAATTTCAACTTATATCGATTTTTTCTGTTCGGAGCAACCATATTACTAAACATTTTGAAAATTACAAACTATTTCACAAAAATACTAGAAAGTATCAATCATATGAGACTCTTTTACAAATACACGTGGTCACAATAACAAAGTTCTATTTTATGATTAAATGTCCCTTTAAAAATACTATAGTGATAATCATACATCATTTTTTTACTTAATTCAAGGATGGTAAAGCCTAAATACAACGAAATATCTAGTTTTACAGAACTCCGTTGCATTTTTACAATTGCTTTATTTTTATCAATGATTACAAATCTGTCAAACGAAGGCTTTTTCAAAAGAAGTTTAACATGTTTTTGAGTTAACGCACATTTTATATCTAAATGTTTACGTTTGTTTTGTTTGCTTTTACCGTATATAGAATTAACAATAAGTGTAAATAAGTTGCTTTCAAAATCATTATTTGCATTTTTTGTAAGATTTGTATTAAATTCTACATAATTTTTTAACCATTTTGTTTGCTTAATGTTATTATTCTATGTATCGTTTTTAGTTTTAAGCTTAAGTCTAAACAAAGTTTCAATTTTTTAATACATTACATAGTTTTCTTTGTCATATAATGTTAGTATTAACTTTTCAGATGCATTTCATTTATAGTTTATTTGTTTCATCATTTCTAAAAGTTCAGTTTGATAAATGCATGGCTCGGAAGAGTACCGTTTTTCCGGTCCAAGCGAAATTCATCATGTAAAGAGTGAAGTTTTTTATGGTATTTTAAGTCACATTAAATAATAAAACATTCTCCATCTAAATTTAAAAAGTAATCTATATTCTCAGGAAAATTTAATAATTCTTTATCCTATAAAAATCTAAAACCTGAAATAGGTAAATAATCAGTCATACAAGTTCCATAAAGATTGTTGACATCTAATTACATTATAAAAGAAGACTCTTTAGTCGGATCATAGTTTCCAAGAAACTTGTTATTTGCTTGCGCTAGTCTTTTATTTACTTCAGTCATTCCACCTCTTATTCCTGATCAATCATCAATACCATATCATTATTTGTAAGTAATTCTAATTCAACATATGTGCGCTTCAAACATGCAGTAAAGCTTAATCAAGGAATACTATAAAAATGCGCTACTTCTAAGCCATAATTTCTCATTATAACATTACGAAACTTTTGAAAGACATCTGCAAGCAAGCAAACATCAAGTTCTTAGTATATATCATGGTAATCTCCGAAACTGTTACATTTAAAATTATCCCAAATGTCTTTTGCGTGCTCGTACTCTTGATCGTAAATACTTTAAAAAGTAAGGCTAGAATAAAAGTCTGATTGATCAGGCAATGTTCTTTTGCTAAACACGTTTAAATCATTAACAATTTTATACGGAAAGAAACCTTTTTTTAATAGCTTTGAAAAAGTTATTTCATTTAACACATCGGAAAACTTTTTCATAAATGCTTGTTTTGTAATTAAGAATACTTGTTGTCCTGAATTTGCTAAGTCATTAACTAAATTACTAAGAGTGGAAGACATAAAACTGAAGCTATCAAGAAATTTTATTTTTCCACCATTGTCATCTTCAAGATAGTTTTGAAAAGAAAAAGATATAAATTTTTGGCTTGTTTGTTGTATTAAATTGCATTTTTTAAAATCGCGAATACTTAATTCTTTAATTATCAGATTGGCATCAAAATATTTTAGATTATGTATTAAAATTGGGAAATCTTTTTTAATCTGAAAATTAATATTACAGAGAACGTGTGCCGGTCTTCTATAGTGTCCGGTTCTGTGACAGTGATCAAAAACTTTAGGATCGTCCTCAATAAACGTTTGCTTACATATATGACATTGAGTAGATTTTTCATGTGTTTCGTGTTCAATTTGACTTAATAGTTTAATCAGTGTAATTTTTTACAACTTTTTGAAAATAATGTCTGCTACTTCTTTCAATTTAATTAAAAAATGTTTTGCTGCATATATTTCTCTATATAAATAATTATAAATAATTTTTCCTTGTATATTTAAAGTTATAAAGCAAAAACTACAGGCTGTATGTTTATGTGTTATTTAAGTCTTATCTAATGGACTTTTAACAGGCTCTTCAGTAATCATTGTTTAAAAATCAAGAAAAATTATATATTCAAACTCTAGTGTTTTAGAGTAATCATTGAATTTTAGAAGATTATCTCCAGGTAGAGGCAAAACAACTTTCGTTGCTTTATGCATCTTGCATTTCGATAAGTGATAAAGTTTTTGAGTTTCTGTATTAAAACCATGTAAGCAGCGAACGCAAAAGTGATGATAATTTGATGCATTTCAGCCTAACAGTCTATTAAAACTGTAAATTTAATAATAATGTTTTTTAAAAAAGAGTAAGTTCACTTCTTTCTCATTGAAATTTTTCGATATTAATAAAAGAAAAAAGTTCACAATTCTTAGACTCCCATTCGTAAATTTAAATGCTTATTATCATTTTTAAATTTTTTTACTTTATCTAATTTCATAGGAAATTTGGTAATAAGTAAGTTAAACTCTTGTTCATATTTTAAGTAATATTTCTTTTTAAAATAATGATGCTTTTGTTAAAAAGGAAACACAGAGGCAATTACTGACCATAAAAAACATTTTTCATCGTTATTTTTTAGTATTCTTAATGCTTTCTCTTTAGTAAGTTTTTAGGTTAGTCAATGTGACAAGACCCATATAATGGCTTATAAACGCCTATGCGCACATCAACTGTTTTAATATAATCAAAAACCCATCCTGAGCTTTTTCTATGTAATCGCTAATTTTATTTTCGACTTCGCTAGTTATTTTTTTATAAATCATAGAAAATAAGTTAATGTTTCCAATAGGGTTTGTCACAGTCTGAAAATACCCTTCTTTTTCATTGCTATTGTAACCTATTTTACATAGTTTAAATAGTACTAATAAGCAAATTTGAAACTTTAAATTATTAACTTGGCCTAAAACATGTTTAAACAACTTTTTATAATCTTTTTTGTAAGTTAAAAAAAACTCATTACTGTCTTTAAATGTATTTGTTGGTTTGAAACTAAAAACTTGTAAGAATTTTTAAAATGCATGTTCAGTCAAATCAAAAATAGAATTTTTAGGCAGATCAAAACTTTGGTTACCGCCACTTTGAACTACTTTGAACCGCCATTCAATAATAAGTGATATTTTAAAACTTTTGGTGTAATATTTGTAACAAAGAGGACACTTAACTTGCTTTGTGTTATTTAGACAGTTTTTGATGTTTGTAATGGATAATAGAATTAACAGTATTATAAACCGAAAGTCAATACGAATATTTATAATAATAGTAATTTTTATTATATTGAACGACTTAATGAACTTAATTTTGTTGCTCTGAATATCGCAGATAACTTTATAATGGAAGCAAATGATATTTCATCGAAACAATTTGTCGTTAATTTGTGCGATGAAAGCCTTTTTAAGTTTGACAAGAAGTCGTATTTGCTTGAGTTTTTGAATGAATTAAATGAACCCGAAATTAGCAAAACTGTTTATACTGAGATTTTATTATCGGAAAAAATGGAAAAAATAACTTGCGATGATTTACTTAATCAATCACTTAATAAGGAATCATTTTTACGACCACTCGTGGATATAGTGATGGAAAATATGAATTATAATAAGATTAATATTTTAGAAGCAAACACGACTTTAGCTCTTTTATCACCAGTTGTCACAAGTTTTATGAAATTATCGAATTACGCGCCAACAAGTATTGATTGTTCTTTACTTCATACTTCACTAAAAAATATACCGCAAGACAAGTTGCATAATATTCAAACATACGAATGGAGTCCGGATAAGAACAGTTTGCCGATAGATCTGAATAATAAAATAGATTTAGTTATATATAAAGATATAAGTATTTCGCACTATTTATCGTCAAAATCTTCAGTAAACTTGCAAAACCTATTTCAATCATTGAAAGTTACTGTTAAAAATAATGGCTTTGTTCTGGTGTTATGTAAAGATAATATTACATTTGCTGAACAAGTAATTTGTAATATTTTAAAAACAACATATTTTGTTTCACGAAATCAACAAATTATAAATGAAGCTGAAAAGTGTGGTTTTATTGTAATCGCCAATAAATTTGACTCCGTTTCGATAAATGGCATACTATTTCGAAAAGTAATCACTGAATTGAATTTTGAGAAACAAATATTCATTTCTGTAAACAATAAATATGATAATTGGATTAAAGAGTTGCAAACAAGTCTGACAACAATCGATAATAAATCGGATGATGAAAATATATGGTTGATTTCGGATGAACAACCAAACAATGGTTTAATTGGATTATTTACATGTTTGAGAAAAGAACCAAATGGCCATCGATTGAGATGTCTATTGAATTTGTCTGAAAACGAAAAACTGGACGAAACACTAGTTAAAACATTGATTAAACGAGATCTTGCGGTTAATGTGATCAAAAGTCAAAATGTTGGAACATTCAGACATCAAAGATTTAATTCGATATCTAAACCTGTCAATACAGAACACTGCTTCATAAACATTCAAAAGAAAGGCGATCTTTCAAGTCTGAAATGGTTTGAATCTCAACACAAGTATTGGCCAATTGGAAAGAAATCCAATGAAGTGCTTTATAATGTTTATTACGCGCCATTAAATTTCAGTGATATTATGTTAGCAACAGGTATATAAAACAACACGTAAATTGATTTTTTATAATTAATTTTAATTGTAATAATATATAATAGGAAGATTAGCAGCCGATGCTCTACAAGATGACCAAGCATTACAGGATTGCGTTCTTGGAATTGAATTTTCAGGACGCGATCAAAATGGTAATCGAGTAATGGGTTTGGTTGCGTCGAAAGGGTTGGCCACAACTGTTGTGATCGGAGATAATGGTTTAGTTTGGCCAATACCTGAACATTGGTCAATGGAAGAGGCATCGACTGTACCCGTTGCTTATGCCACAGCATATTATGC
>JAQIXJ010004444.1:0-10814 GCA_034700185.1 Phthiracarus laevigatus | reverse complement strand
TAGTTGGTTTTTCACATTCTGTCTGAAAGTAAAGAAAAGAAAAAGATTGAAGCGTTTCGGGGTAGAATGAAGTCAATCGTATAACTTTGCTTTAAAAATGGCACTTGTTAACGGTTATAACGGAGATTTACGATTACTCGATGACAATTGAAATGTAGTTCCGGAAAGTAACCTAGAGTTATTAGTCAATCATGCATTAACACATAAAAAATTATTGTTTGGCGAAGAATATTTTATACGTGTTCTTATAAAAGCTGGGGTTGCCCCTGAAGTTATCATTAACGAAAACGTCAAACAAAAAATTTTGAATCAAATTAAAGCTCAATAAACGAGTTAATCGATCAAATACTAAGACTGAAGTAGTTAGAAATACTTAACCAAGAAATATGGAAACTGAAAACTAAGAAACAGTTACAAGAATCCCTAAAATGATCCGAGAATCTGAACCTTCCATAGAAACTGTTAAGAAAACAAGAGTTGAATGGGGCTACTTTCCCAAAGATGGTCATTAGAAAAGTTAAACAATCAAGAAAAGCAGGAAAACATAAAGTAAGTCAACCAAAAAAATCAAATTCACAAGATGACAGTGACGTAGAAGAAGTTTCTGATAATTAAGACCAAGAAGAAGGTATAATTAATGTTTATTATGATTACTCTAACTTTGCTATGACTCCTTCGAGACTGTAAAACTTATATAAACAAATAAATTAAATTTTCAAAACAATTATGGATCCTGTTCTTAATTATCTTTATTATACACCGTGTGAGCCCTCAGCTTTTAGCTCATTACAAAAACTTTATAACCCGGCAAAAGAAAGATTGCCAAATATAAATTATAACGTTGTTAAAAAGTGGTTATCCGGGCAGCTAAACTATACTCTTTATAAACAAGCTAGAAAAAACTTTTCAAGAAATAAAATTCTTATCAGCTATGAAAACTATTTCAGGCAGACTGGCGCTATTTAGAAATAGCAATAAAGGTTAATCATATATTTTGACAACGATTGATTGCTTTTCAAAATACGTTTTCGCGGTACCTTTAAAATCAAAATCAGCTGACTCAGTACTTCGAGTGTTGAAAGAACTAAATGCACAAAAAAACCACATAAACTTCAAACCGATAATTGAAAAGAGTTTGTTAATTGCAAAGTTCAAGGTTATTTGAGAAAAGAAAATATTCCCTTTTTCACAACTAAAACACAACATTTTAGTGTGCTATAGTTGAAAGATTCCACAGAACCTTGATAGCATAAATATATTTAAGTTCTTTACAAAATAGGGAAACAGAAAGTATATTGATGAGTTGATGCTTTACTGTAATCGTATAATAATTCAGTACATCGAACAATAAAAATGAGACCTGTTGACGCAACAAAATTTAATGAAAATGAGGTTTTTAGAAACATATACAATGTAAACTCTGTTAGAGAATTTTTATTATTGAAAATAGTTAAACCTAAAATGAAAGTGGACTAAACAGTGAGGAAAAATACGACTCACCTATGATAAGAAAAGTCTACAATCCATTATGGACAGATAACACGTATACTGTTATGAAGTTATAAAAAGGAGATTAAATAACATATGTTCAAAATTTAAGACTGACTTAATAAAGAATTGGTACATAGGTTTTATCCTGAACAGATTCTTAAAATTACCAAAAGTAAATATCGTAAAGAAAAACTTATTAAAAGAGTATCGCGTAACGGTAGATTAGGTTTTTTTGTGAAGTGGTTGAATTACGATAGTCGTTACAATTTAATTGTTCCTTCCAGTTCGTACAACATTGCCTGAAGCGGACCTATTGTCTGTTGCACAAACACAAAAAATTATTGATTCTAACCTTACAACAGAACATAAGCTAAAATCTACTCTAGAACCATCGAGTTTTATTCAATTCGAAATTCCAACTAGCGTAAACGAATATTTGCGCTTTAGCGATTTGTATATTTATATTGAACTTAAAATTAATTGTAAACCAAAAGCTTCTCAAACAGTGATGGATTGGACAATAGTTGGAGTTACTAATAACTTAATGCACTCAATAATCAAACATGTGAATGTGTTTATTGGTGAAACACAGATAACATCATCGGTTTCTACATATCCATAAAGAGCATATTTTGAAACGCTATTGGGTTACTTTCAAAACGCCAAAAATAGACACTTCTCTATCGTTCTTTGGTTTAATGACGAAGATCATAAATTAGTAGATAAAGTTATAGCAAAAACAACAAAATACATCAAAAACGGAAAGGAAGTTGAGTTATTAGGGCGTATTAAATTGGATATGTGTCAGCAGCCAAGACAACTACTCGGTGGTTGTAAAACTAATCTTCGAATATTGTTAAACGATCTAAAGTTATTCTTTGTTACAATAGACATATACTTCCCTGAAATGGAATACCTTGACGCTACTTTGTATGATAACAGAGCGGAAGTTTTACAACAATTCTTTGAAGCACACAATATGGCATTAGCTTTATCAAATGCAAAGTGTTTCCTTTCAAACAACAAAGTATAAGCTTGCATTATACAATAGGAAACATACGATACACATATTTTAATGTACACAGCAGGTAGCGTTTTAGAAGATTTTTTTTGGCTTTTTTTAAAAACTCTGCCTACTGTGATGCATATGGGGTGAACCCTTTTTATTTTGATCATTTTAACATAAATCAACTGTGCTTATCTCGACGGTCATCGGTTTCCGCTAATGCTTTCACTCCTGACTTTGACTTTGGATTAGCTATGAGAGAACAGCATTTATTATATGACGCTCTTAACATGTTTCATACTGATTCCACATTGGGCATAAATAGAGACAACTATTCTCTTGGCAACACCGTTTTGGCTTTAACGTTGCACCTGATTTAAGTAATGGTTGTTGTGGAGCTTAACATTCAAATCTAAATAAATACGTATCACTTCGAATTCAAATATGATTTAAAGAAACATTATCTGAACCTATTACAGCTCTGATTTATTGCGAGTTCGATAAAGTATTGGAGAATGACGCATAACGTAACCCGGCTATTGACTTTATATGAATAAAGAACAAATTAATCGGCAGTAAGTCTCCATTGATTCTTTTATTAGTACATTTGCAAGAGAACGATTACCTAACGTACATATATTTCCGGCTCCTGGTGTTACAAGCACAGATGTATCTTCAAGGAGAGGAGAACATTGGGTTGCAGTCTATTTTTACAGTCAAACATAGTATTTCGATTCGAATGGGTTCCCACCACTCCACACTGACTTAAAACAATTTATAGAAGAAAACTTAAATGGTTGGTGCTATAATACTGTGTTTCTTGAGGCTATCTATTATAAAGCTTGTGGAAAATACTGTACACCTTTCTTAACATTACGTTCTCTTGGAATTTCTTACTGTAACTTTATTAATTTATTTACAAATAATATAAACTTAAACAATATTATCGTACGAAGTTTATTTAAAGAAATTACTTTTTAAAAACTTTATTCTTATTTTGATTAAATAATTTTAAAAAGGAAATAATTTGTGCCTTTCTTAACGTTCATAGGTTTAAAAAAACAGAAAAATTGTACCACGAGAAATAGCTATTACCTCAAATAATTTGATGTCAATGTGCTTTGAAGTTGATCCTGAACTGTCAAAAGATAACGATTTGTTTGAAAATCGTATATCAAAGGACTTCATACGAAATAGAATATATGGATTAGCGTCAAAGCCCCTAACGAAATAGTTTATATCGCATAAGGAAGTACCTGCATTGCTGCGATACTTCTACGAATCGTGTAGAAACGATAACGCAATTAACATAGGCATTAAAAACACTCAAGTGTCTAGTATCTTAATTAAAACAAGATTCCTTACAATTTGCTGGACGCTTCTAAACTCGACAGACTTGATGAGTATTATGGCGGCGATTCGGTTTGTCACTAAAACGAAGATGCTGAGAATGTGCGTTGCACTTTGCGAAAAGTTAATTATCTTAAAAGATGGATTAATGAAAAAGATAACATTTCAAAGTTTATAAATTCCGTATATTCACTCTTTTAATGCACTGATTATTTTTCAATTCTAATTAAACTGTATTGAATACTTATATGAGAAAAAAATAAAGTACGTATAAAATAATAAGTTGTGTCAATTATTTAAACATATTTTTTCAAAGCACCTGTAAAAGTTAGTTTCCGTATAGTTTTTTAGAGTTACATCTTTATTGTGTTTGCTAATAAAATTTACAATAGTATATAAAAAAATCAAGTTATTTTATTTAAAAAAATGAATGTTTTATTTTTCCAAAGTAATTAAAAAACACAATTTCCAAAGTAATCAGGTTTTTGATTACATTATTTTTATTAACATTCATTAATTATTTATTTTCTTTATAGAACCCAAGCTTATCCATAAAAAAAGGCGCTAATATTTTACACTGCTCAATAAGAAACTCCTTTAGTTCACGTAATGTTTTCATTTCTTTGATTGTTAGTCCAATTGTAAACAAGTTCAAGGTTAAAGATGTGAATGAATACTTCATTTTTTGTTGATAATAGCTATAGTAATTGAATTTACAAAATATCCTATTTACTAATTTACGAATTAACTAATTAATGAATTTATTAATTAACGAATTTGCTAATTAAAGATTATTATAATTAATGAATTTACTAGTTAATGAATTTACAAACTAACAAATTTGCTATTCATCTAATTACAAATATGTTAATCAAAATATTTTAATTAATGTACGCATGACTGTATATCTAATTGTATGTAAGTTTTTTTTAATAAACAGTTTCATGTAAAATAATTAGTATATTATTATTTTTGCCTAAATAGGTGGCGGCCGTGCCATGTGTAGAGCACATACTTTAACATTAGCTATACATTAGCATTGTCGGAAGTCCGTATACTTTAACATTAGCTATACTTTAGCATAGCTATACATTTGTATAGCAATGTAGACTAAAACCTATTCCTCCCATCTTGTTTTACTTCTATGCTCCCTCTAACAACGCAATAAAACTAGGGTTTTGTTTAGAACAGTGCATCTTACAACGCATGATGGGTTAAACTCCGCCTCTCTTACTTACATGAAACATCCTCCAGAAGTGATCAGCCACTAGAAGCTGACTTCCGGTTTGCTCTCACGCAGTATGCCTTCGACACGTAGTAACAAAACCGGAAATACTATGAGCCGATATTGTACCACGTTTACTGCTTCTCTACAGGCTCCAGACTCTATTGACCAGAACCCCATAGCCGAACCTCAATTTCACGTCCCAAAAAATAAGAATCCCGTAGCCGATCCTCTTAAAAAATTTAGAACATAAGCTCTACTCCGATCCTGATGCTTATGTTCTGGTCCAGGCTCCATAGTCTTAATAACCATCATCCCTAAGTTGCTTTAAATACCAATAACTTCTTAAATGAGTATCGAGAGTAGGATTATGAGAATGTTTCTTATTTTATATAAAGGATCTTAATAATTGGGTTAAAATAATATTAGTTTGAATTAATTTCAAACTCGTTATAATTAATTTTAAATGTTTAACATTGTAATAATTATTCAGACTCCGCAATATTATCCTCAATATGCCTTAGCAGTTGTAAAAAGAACAACAATTATTTTTATTTTATTTTTAATATTATTAGAGATGAATGTATTTATTTTCGCAGACAATTATGGCGAATGAAGACATTTCTCAAAAATTTATGGAAAATGAATACCATAACCGATTCTACGAGATTCTATCGATAGGCAGCGGAGGATTCTCTACAGTATTCAAAGCGATATCACATAAAGACGCAAAATATTATGCAATTAAAAAAATTCCATTCACTAATGAAGATCGCGATAAAACTTTAAAAGAAATATTATTTTTAGTTAAACTGAAAAGCGATTTCATTGTCCGTATTATAGATTGGTGGGTTGAAATGAATTACTATATTCCTTTTGCATCACATTATAACATCGACCCAAAAAGTTTGTTTTGCTCACCAGAAAAACTACTTTTATTGCACATCCAAATGGAATTGTGTGCATTTACTTTGAAGGACTATATAAAACTGTCGAATTACACAGAAAGAAATAAATTAACGCAAAACCAGTACAGCATTGCGTGCCATATATTCAGCCAACTGTTAGAATGCGTTCATTATTTGCATTCACAAAATCCTCCAATCATTCATCGCGACTTAAAACCTGCAAATGTGATGATAACTGATTCGGTTAATGGGAAATGCGTTAAATTAACCGATTTTGGTTTGTCTACGTTTTACGATTTTTTGGAACGATCGCGCACTAAATATATCGGCACACGAGGCTATATGGCACCAGAAGTAAATATCAATGGTGTCTATAATACAAAAGCTGATATTTATAGTTTGGGCAAAATTATGGAAGAATTGTTTAATATCGATCACAACAGGTATGCATCAGTCAATCGATAAGAATTAAATTTATTACTGATTATTATTTAATTAAAAATTTTAAGAGAATTGATATCTGATGGCATACCGAATAAATTCAAAATTGTTAAAGAAATAAACTTAAAGTGTTTCAATGCCATCGCAGATAAGAGACCGAATTGTATGGATTTAATTAGAAAGTCAAAATCGTGGTCTATTAAGATGAAAATTAGTCAAAACTTATACGAGATGATTACGCAATCGATTAATTCGAACTTAAATTATGAAAAATGGCCACAACTTACAAATCTGGATTACAAGTTCTTAAAAAATCTGTCATTCGCTTCAATAATCCAAGAAATCGAAGAACACGGGATTTTTGTTACGAACAATGGTCAGACATATGCATTACGAATCAGTGAACATATCAATAATTCAATAAAAACCCCACAACTTATACCGCAGTTATCCAATATTGGTTTAGTCAAAGTTGTTTGCGGAGAAAGTCACGTGTTATGTCTTACTGAGAATAAGCAGGTTTATTCATTTGGTAATAATAACTGTGGACAATTGGGCAGTGGTTCATATGTTAGCTTCAACACACCTAAGCTTATAAATAAACTAAACGACGAAAGTATAATTGATATCAGTTGTGGTGCATTTCATTCGGTGGGCTTAAATGAAAACGGGAGTGTATTCACATGGGGTGATGGGGAATATGGCCAAATTGGAAATGGTAGTTACTATTCTTCGCCGATTCCAACGAAATTAGATTCGTTTAATCAAGAAAAAATTATTTCAATTTCGTGCGGTGATTGTCACTGTTTAGCCATAACCGAAAGCAAAAAGCTTTACGGATGGGGTTCTAACGAATTCGGTCCATTAGGCACTGGAAGTAATGCTATTCATTTCGAACCTTTATTTATCAATTTAGATGTTAACAATAATCCTCTGATCAAAATGATTAGTTGCGGCCGTAATCATAGTTTAGTTTTGACAAACGATAACGAAGTTTATAGTTTTGGTCGCAACTGTTTCGGTCAGCTTGGAATTGGAAATGAGATCAATCAGAATAGACCAACAAAAATAAATACGTCAACAAAATTCGTTAATATTATGTCCGCTTTTAATGACGATTTATCTGTTGGTTTAGATGAACATAATACGTATTATGTTTGGGGTAATTGTAGAGAAAAAGCGTTTAATTATCCCAATAAAACAAAATATAACTCATTTAATGAAGTATTTAATAACGAATCAAATCATAATAAGTTAATCGAAACAAACTTCAGTAAAACATCAAATTATAAAATCGACAAATTTCTAACACAATTCAATGCATTCAAATACGTTGACAAACAGTTATTAGTGAACATTTCGAGTTTAAGCGTAATCAGAATAAGACAATTGAAGGCAATATTTGTAACGAAAGATGATATGGTTTACGCAACAGATATGAATTATGATTCTGTAAAACAAATGAGTATCGTTGCGGAGTTATCATCGAAAGGGATCACAAATATATTGTGTTCAGATAATTATGTAATTTGTTTGAATGAACATAAAGAAGTTTTATCTTTCGGCTCAAACGAATTCGGACAGTTAGGCAATGGAACGCGTATTAATAATTATGTTCCATCCGTTATACAATCATTAATTGGTAAAAACGTTATTGATATTAGTGTTGGTTGGTATCATTGTTTAACGTTAACAGATTCCGGTGACATATATTCATGGGGTAATGGATATTATGGTCAACAGGGAAATGGTTGTGATTTAGACCAACTGTCACCAACTAAACTGGAAGCGATTAATTTTAATAATATTACTTCGATATGTTGCGGTGGATTCCATTCAATGGCATTAACAAAAAATGGTAACCTATACAGTTGGGGATATAATAAATATGGTCAGTTAGGTATCGGTAATAATATCAATGAAAACAAGCCAATTGTTGTATCATTTGATGATCATTTTGTGATTAAAAAGATAAGTTGTGGCCGTCATCATAGTTTAGTGTTAACGAATGATGGCATTATTTATTCGTGTGGTCTTAACCTTTTCGGACAGTTAGGCATCGGTAATCAAATCAATGAAAACAAATTTGTTAAAATAGACACAAAAGTAAAGTTTTCAGATATTTGCACAACATTTTGCGATAATATTAGCGCTGGTTTATCACATTCATCTAAATATTACGTTTGGGGTGAATGTGCTGATCAAGTGATTACTAGTCCAACACTAACGACAATGAAATCCTTTGATCAAATTTTTCCGAAATATTCTGCAGACCTGTTTACTGGAAAACAAATTTACAATGTAAATTTTACATTTTATCATATGATTAATTACGGAAATATTAGCGCGTAAAATGCCAATTATTAACACTTACGTTGACCTAAATTTATAATGTGATGAAATTTACTTGCATATTAAAATTGTATAGAACTTATTTCGTAAAGTTTACACTTTTTATATACAATATTGTAATATAAAACAATATTATACGTTATATGAAATAGGTATGAATTTTCGCATAGAGATAGCATTATATGCCGTAATACTGCGACTGTTTATGTTTTGATGATTGGGTTGACAACCTATTTATTAACAAATTGTTAATAAATATATAAATATCTATTAAAACTATTTGTGTTTAAGTTATCGTCTCAATGGATATGATGAGGGATGTGATGACCAAAATGACGCATTTGTGTCACGAAATTAAGATGAAAGACGAACAAAGTGCGGCAATGACTAAAATAATCGATAATCAAAACATCAAAATCAATGGTATGACTCGAGAGATCGACAATTTCAAGCAAAACGCCACCGTTTTAGCTCAAGAATATTCGCTCAATGCTCAGAAGTATAACGAAGAAAATCAATTACTTCAGAAGAAAATGAATGAAATGGAATCGAAGACCACGTGTTTAACGCGTGAATTGAATTTATATAAGGATTATGTTAAGAGCGCTCAGATAACTAAAGAGCAAACCGATAATAAGCTGAAATCACTCGAAGATGAATACAATGATATGAAAAACAATCACTTGGTTATGGCTAATGAGTACGAAACGGATGCAAAACAATTGAAAGAAACGATCGAATCGAAACAGTTAATGATTAAGGCATTGCAAACAGCGAAGGATAAGTCGAAAAACGAACTAATGGTAAGCGAAAGGGAGAATAAAACACTGAAAGAAACGATTGCAACGCTTCAACAAAATTTGAAACAAACCGAAAACGCAAATATTGATAAAGACGTTAAGTGCGAAGAACTGAAACAAATGAACGACGAGCTAAACGCAATCAACAATGAATTAAGCGAAAAAATTGCGCGACACAGCAATGAATTGAATGAAATGAAAATGAAATGCGAAAACGATGCCAAAACCAAAGTTACTTCGAATAAGGAATTGTCTGCGTTGAATAAAAGTTTGGATTACTATAAGAAGGAAAATGAAACAAATAAGCGCAGGCTTTTGGCGTTTAAGTTCAATCATTTGGCACAAGAAAAGCTGGTGAAAGCGAATCCGATACGCATTGGCGATGAACAACAGAAGATTGGCTCCGAAGTAATAGTTGCGTTAAAAAACGATATCATGAATACGATCGATATTCGTTACCAACAATTATGTTCGGGAAATTCGAATGCTATTAAACGTGTGATGACCGAAACGGAGGAACAAATTAATATGAATCGAAAGCGCGCCAAACGATTGGTGCATAAGCTTAGCGATGGAAGAGTTTTGTGCGCGATTTGCGATAATGTATATAAAGACACGGGAATAATGCAAAGACATTTAAATATGAAACATATGATTGTCTTAAATAATAATTTCGATGACGTGGAGTTTGACCCGAAACTTATTCCCGCAACCAGTCAATACGAAGCATTAATTATTGATTGAATATTTTAGAAAAACTTCAAAATTACTAAATTTAAAATCTATATATTTGTATTGCACTTTTTTTACCTCATTCTTATTTAACATTTGTATATGTTGTTATAACGTTAATAACGTTATACTAATAGAACATACGCTTATGGAAACTTTCTTATAATATACTCCAAAATTACATATTATTCTTATGTATAAATGTTACGCATTGATTGATTCTATTAAAATCGTATATATTTTTTTAATCAAAACAATTTTTTTAAATTTTGATGTATTGTTCGTTCATTAAAATAAATTATTTTAATCGATTAAATTGAAATATTTAAAGTAATGATATGCGAAAAATACGATAATGCTTAAAATCCTAGGTATTCCAAAAGTACCAAACAAGTGGAATACAATTAAAATCAGCGTTTATATGATCATTATTAGAGAGTCAAATTAATAGCATTTATAACATACAAAAATAGCGCTATAAATAGCATTAATAAATGAACAAAATAGCA
>JAQIXJ010004443.1:0-10815 GCA_034700185.1 Phthiracarus laevigatus | reverse complement strand
GAGAGAGTGGAGAGAGAGAGAGAGAGAGAGAGAGAGAGAGAGAGAGAGCATATGATGCGATACACTGCGAAGATAAGTTACATATATCTTAGTGTTGACGATTATTATGAAAATATAATTTTGTCCCAAAATGCCAAAAGTACTTTCAAGAAAAATAGAAATATGATGGACGGCGTGATTTACCTAACTTTTTTTTTGAAGGCACAGCATATGATAAAAAAGTTTATCAATGCCACAACAGGAAACGCAACGAATGGCATAAATAAGAATTTTTGCCAAATTTTAAATATATCTTAAAGAGAGCGAATTAAAAGTAGAACTTTGTGACAAAAACACCAGAAATCATATCAAATTTTTAAAATATATTTTTAAAAACTTAAATTTGTTTTTTAAAATTTTTGTTATGATCCGTGCAATATATTAAGTTAAATAACTATACCTGCGGCTGAACATTGGCCACTTTGTTCCAAGAGAATTCAAACTCTTGCAGCGGTACTTTAGCCTCCTTTAAATAACGCAAAAATCCCAGTTCATTGGGATTCAAAACAAGCAAAGCGTGTCCTCTCGCGCCCTTACCGCGTGCCGTACGACCGACTCTATGGATATATTCCTAAAAATAAATGCGAAGTTGATATTAAATTATCCATATTTTAATTACACAAATTGATATAAATATCGAAGTGTGTTCCATAAATGTTCAGATAAAACTTAATCAATCATAATATTGTATGCGAGGGCAAGTAATTCATCATTATTAATAATGTACATTGAAGTAGTTTTTTAAAACTAAGATTCGAATTAATTAAAGTATTAAAAATATTACTTTAGGATCGTCTGGTGGATCGTATTGCACAATCCAGTCGACCTGTGGAATGTCGAGACCTCGCGCTGCGACGTCAGTGCACAGTAATATACCCGACTCTGCGTTACAAAATTGAAAGAAAGTTGTTGTTCGCTTAGTTTGCTTCTGCTTTCCCTGGAATAATAAAAAATAAAAAATACGGTATTTCACTATTTACTGTAACTAACGAACTAAACATATAAACAAAGAAAACGTTATAATTATAGGAACTAACGTGAATAGACATGACCGGTAAATCAATGTAGTTAAGCAGTTCGTTGTGAAACTTGACTGACATACAGGAACTAAAGAATACCATTACTTTCTTTTTGCGGTTCTTTCTCAAAAATGTGAACAATAAAAGAAATCTTTTGCTACTTTCGGCGATAACAAATCCTTGCTCTAAACCCTCAACAGTTGCTTTTTCTTTATAGTCGTCGAGACCAATATAAAGAGGTTCCTTTTTCAAAGCCACATTAATCAAATTATCGGTTTTCTTAGTAAGTGTAGCGCTAAAAAGCATAGTTTGACGCCTTTGCGGCAATAATCGTATAATTGTTTTCATTTCTTCCTCGAAACCAATATCAAGTATACGATCTGCTTCGTCGATAATAAGACATTGAAGATTTTTATACAAAAATTCTTTTGTGTTTTGTAAATGATCTAAAAGTCTACCAGGAGTTGCAACAAGAATGTTAACGCCTTTAGATAATTTAGTTGCTTCCGACTGACGATTTGTTCCGCCCATAATCAAGCCGTAAGTTAGCCTATGATATTTCATTAATTCCTTTAAAACACCAAACGTTTGAATGGATAGCTCTCTTGTCGGTGATATAATTAGAACACCCGTTCCGTTGCGAGGATTAAATTTTAATTTATATAACAATTCAATGGCAGGTATGAGAAAAGCTAATGTTTTCCCACTACCAGTCTTAGCGGCGCCGACAACGTCTCTGAAAACAATCATAAAATTATTACGAAACTGACTTAAAAATATAATTATTTTTAACGTTAAATATGTTCGCTTGTATGAAGTAATTTACATTTAAAAAATTCGATATAAACAATTTTTATTAATATGTTTGTGGAATATGTTTGTATTAATAGAAAATAATAAAATATATGATACCATATCATCAAAATTTTATAAGTTATCGTCAATTAACCATTTTGTTAATTTTGAAAAAATCATATTTTCCTAATGATGTTCTTATTAAAATAAAATAAAATGTAAATATTCGAATTGTTAACTTACTTTCCTTCCAACAGGTGTGGTATAGTCTTTGATTGTATTTCGGTCATAATAGTAAACTCCATGTCTTTGATCGCTTTCATTGTATTTGAAGATATTTTATCAGACAATGAGTCGAACGAAGAATTAAATTGAGAGGTTTCTGGAAACTCTAACCTCTCCATAGTATCACTAATTCCGAGTTGTTCTTCATTGTTGCCCAATTGATCATCGATCGCAACCACATTATCATTATTTTCATCAACTTTACTAAACTTGACTTTCGTAGTCAAATAAAAAAACCCAAACAATTAAGTTAAGAAAAATATATTACGAAATCAGTTTCTAATTTACTTACTATTATTTTCTTCGTCATTCTCGTCGTGTTTTCGTTTACCATTTAAATTGCGTTCTTCGCTAATATCGCCATCAATCGATTTATCGTTATCAACATTTTTGACGCGTTGTTTCTCTTTATGTTTCAACCGTTTCTTCAGTTTACGCATCAGCGACTCTTCGTGTATTTGTGGCATTATTTACGATTTAATGATAATTATTAATCAACAAATGCGAGAATACTGTATATACCAAAAACGGATGAACACAACCATTTGCCAAATAATCAAACGACACGTGAATCTACTGTAAGCGCAACGCTGTTTTATGGCTCACAACAAAGATCAACGATCACGTCATTTATGTATAGCTCACGTGTCAAATCAAATTGCGTGGCATATCGTTTTTCGGGGCATTATTTCAAACACACAATTATCGATTAAATACTACCGTTACGTCCATCCAATAATGTAAGTTAGAATTACCCATCATATTATTGTTTGGTTAATAATCGATCAAATATTTAGGGCAACCGCTGTGTCGAAAGTGACGTTTAAGATAACGCTAACATCGGACCCAAAATTACCGTATAAAGTGTTAGTTTAACCAGAATTAATAATTTTCCAAAATATATAACTATTATAATTGGGAATCACTAGATTAACGGTACCAGAAAACGCTCCGTTTACTGCTGTGCTAAAATACGCCGCAGAAGAAGTAAGTTTTAATTGTATGAATGAAATGTTAACGCATTAAATTGTATGACTGCTGACAGTTCAAGCAAAACGCGGCCACAAGTGCTATCATAACGGATGATGGAATTGGTATTAATCCCTCCCAAACAGCTGGCGATGTTTTTCTCAAACACGGCTCTGAATTACGATTAATACCACGAGACCGAGTGGGCAGTTCGCCACTTTGAGATTTTTTAGTGATAGTAGTTTTTACTAATTTAATAAATTCGCTTTATTTAAATAATACTTTAATTTTTATATATATATATATTTATCTATATTGTCTACCCTGACGTACATAATTCGTTAAAATGTTATCAATACGTTATAAATATGCTTCGGTATATAAATATATAAACTTATAAATAAGGTATACAAAAAAAATGTTTTATATAAAAAATTTGTTGATGTCATCTGAAATTGTGCATTCAATATAATCTTATACTGTAATAAATATATTCTCTTGCATTAAGAATAATCTCTCAATCATCCTAATAATAAATAAAATGAACATAATTTCGAAAATTAATTCAAAGCTTAATTTAAATAATAGATCATTTAAATAATCGAATTACCCATTCGTTAGGATCCACGCCCTCGTAATTATTCTGAGGTAATTCGTCGTCTTTAAATTCTACTTTATCGGACATCTGCTGAAATATCTATTGAAAATACGAAAAAATTCATTTTTATTGGACTTTAACAATCACTTAAAAGCTACCATTTCTCGTGTCTGTCGACCGACCGTCAAAAACGCGAGCGGACTCTGCAAAGCGATATCGCCTTCAAACTGTATCGGCAATGAGGTATCTGATTCTTTTTTGGTTGGCGGCGGTGGCGGTGCTTCAGAGAGCGGGACCATTCCTTCTGGTCGCAAATTAACATAAATCGGTTCCTTAAACACACCAGAAAACCAGTCCTCAGACGATAGTAACGGCTTTGAAATTTCTTTTGTTGGCGGAAACAAGTCGTCTTGAAAATATTCATTCTATAAAAACAACCATATTTAATAGATGGTTATAATTATTTAAAATTAAAATATGAATACTCTGAGTCGCGGAACAGTAAAAGATATTGGCTCAATCGATGTAGTGGTCAATCGGAAAGCGCGGGCAAATTCAACCGTTTTAACGTCGCAACATTGTTTTGGCAGAAAACATACGGATTGGTGAGGCGTTGGCGCGTTATAATGGGACAGATGGTGCACGAATGGCGCGCCTTCTGATGGCGACGATATCTCAAAAGCGTATATCGTTGAATCACCTTTGCCCGTAAGAAATAATGTTGAACTGTCTTCATCGAAATATGGCACGAGAATTGCTGGCGAAACGTCTAATCCTTCCGACGCTATTGTTTGCGATATATCCGCAGAATTATAGACAAAGAATTGGCGTTCAGATATCCTGTTCGCATCAGATTACCAATAATTATAATTATTTATACTGTAATGATTTTGATTATTTCAAACCTGCTAAATCCAGACACTATCAAAAGCGAGCCATTATGCGCCCAACAAACACGTCCGCCACGACTTCCTTGAGGACCAGATCCCACTTGCAATAGCTTTCCGTCGTCGAGCACATCAAATATTCGCAACTTTTGATCTTTACAAAACGTGGCCAAAAATTTGCCATCAGGACTCCATGAGATTCCGAATAACCGTTCCGTATGGACATCAATGGTTATTTTAGGCTCTAATGTACTCAAATCCCAAATAATTAAGTTCATATCCATCGCATAACTCGCCAATACGTTACTGGCGTTCGGATGAAACTGGATTATAGTGATTCTGTCGTTATGTGATACTAGTTTTGCGCGGAATTCGGTTATATTTTCATTCAAACCATCTTCAGGAATGTTCCACAACTGAATGACGCCATTATCGCAGCCAATAGCGATACGATCGTCATTAAATGGATCGAAAGCGAAGTCACAAATGCCGTGACAGCAAACAATGTGAGGAATGACACCGCCGGACAGTCGCACGCCTCGCGAGATATCGATTATCGCCAATTGGTTACACGACGGGCCGATAGGCATCGCCGCGTACTTTCGATTCACTTTCAATACATCGCATTCGCCAGCAATTGTTTTACTCAATCCCTTAAAGTTAGTGATTTGCGATTCACGACCCAATATAGTACCGTTTAAGTGGCGGTACTTTGTCGTACGAACTGTTTATTAAATCAACAAAAATTAATATAATTAAACGCATATTCGAGAAAATGTTTATATGAATCGCATTAAAATAAAAGAAAAGTATGTTTTAGTGAATCATTGCTTTAATATGAATCATAGTGAATAAACCGGAAGTAATTTTTTAAAACGCATACATATCTTAATTAATCAATTTTAGTTTTATTTAACAATTTAAGATAAATTAAACGTTAAATTATAAGTTCTAAATTTTAAAAATCTTTCGATAATTTGCTTACTAAACCAAATTCATAATTTTTAAACAGAAAAAAACATATTTAGTTTAAGCTGGCATTATGTTATGATTAATTAGTAAAAAGTAAACATAAATCAAATTTAAATACCAGTAAAACCTCTTCGTTGTTGTTGAGCATTGTGTTGGCCGTTAATTTGGCCATTTTCGTAGTTATTGCGACTTTCACTCATTAAATTGTGTTGATTTGGTTGCGATGCTTCCGATGTCATTACAGTTTGTGCACCAAAACAGTTAACACCCAATCGTTTGGGGTTATTGACGACAAACAGAGAAAAATAAGGTTTAGTTATTTTTCGCACTTAAAATACTTTAACTCACACGTGGTTTTTGTTTACTAATAATGCGATCAAATAAGCGTTTAAGTTTATGATACTTTAAATTTCTTTAAATACATTAATATTATCATTGTTAATCGTATAACCAATAAATTTAAACTATATTTTATATGCAGGCTCTGTGCGTGCCCTACAAAACGGAAGCTCGACAAATAAAACTTGTTTTCGCTCTTAATGTTAGTTAGTAGACTAGTAAATCGATAGCAATTTCGGAACCCGACCCGTGCCCTATACTGTTGAACCCGACCCGACCCGTGCCCGATACTGTTGAACCCGGCCCGGCCCGATAATCCAACTTAAGCAGTTGTCAATATTTTTTGGAAAAAAAATTCCACATAAAATATATATTTTAGTAGTTTTACAACTAATATTTGTTATTTAGTACATATAAATAAAGTTTGCATTTTTAAAAATGGCAAAAGTTTTCCAAATTTTTTGATCATTTCTTTGTATTTTTTATTATTTTAGTATAATATAAATTTTAAAACCCGACCCGACCCGTACTCAAAAAGTTTGAGCCCGAACCCGGCCCGACCCCACAAACGTGTCGGGTACCCGACCCGAACCCGACATTGGGGTACCCGTTTACTAGTATATTAGTTAGGATTATGTCAATTGAATGATAAAAAACTTTGCTTTTTAAGGTTTAAGATGCTTTAATTTAGATCTTTTATGTTATTAATAGAGTAGAATTAGCAAACTTCGTTTATTTTTTAAATTTGTTATATAAAAATTTCTTCCATTTTAACTCAAGACTAGACCAGGTCCTGGTCTGATAATTTTTCTTTTAGGCCCAAAATCTAGCCATAAACCCAGCCATGTCAGAGTCGGAGATCGCAGAGGCAAGAGATATTACGTAACAAATACAGCAGAATATGAGAGTGATTGAGCTTAACGCAGTCCCGAGCCAAAAAAGCAGTGCGAAAATTTTGAAAATAACGCTCTCAGTGGCGGAAAAACTCTCACCTCTGCGATCACTAATCTGCAGGGTGTCCCAGACTGTGTCGGTCTGGGGAGGTGGGTTACTTTCCGACTTTTCAAAATTTTAGATGGGGAGGTCAAACTACTCGGATTTAAGCGACATTTTTTTCCAAATTGGAAAAAAATATTTTTAAATAAATTTTCTCAAATTTTTAATAGTAATTTGATAAACACGATAGGTATAATTTCAAATATTATTATTACAATTGTATTTTAAGTAAAAATTAATCTAAAAACCATTAAACAATTTTTAGGATATGCTGTATATAAGCCTTAAACAATTAAAATTTTTCTCGAGTCGTTTTATGACGTTATGAAAAAAGTATTTTTGTAGTTATTATTATTGAATTACAGAGTTTTGTTTAAATTATTAAACTATCATATATCACTGTTTATATATGATAAATAAAATAGGTTAATAACATCTGCCAATATATGTGAAATCGTCTGCCAATATATGTGAAATCAGTATTGAAATTGCTAATGAAGGAGAAAATGCACTCAGAAAGCTTCAAATATATAAATAAAAGAAAACTAATTTAAACAATTTTTGTTAAATAAATCTAAAAGCCTTTTATTTAATTCTAGTCTATAATTGGTATTTTATTGATAAATTACACTAAAAATATTAAAAACGTATCATTCAAAATCTGGTTCTTCATCCAAATCAAAGTCGCGATTGGATGCATTGCCATTCTCATCTGGTTTTGTACTTTTATGTGGTTGAACTATTAAAATAAAATCAAAATTAAATTTGAGTAATTAAATTTAAAACTATAATTTAAATAACCTTTTCTTATTTTTGATAAATCATCTGATCGTAAATGATTTTTTATCCACTCTTTAGAAAATCGTGCCGCATCAAACTCTGCTAAAGATGTAGGGCCATTATTCTTGCACTATTTATCTGTTCTAAAGTTTGTGTAGTCAGTTGCGCACGTTTTGGATCTTTAATAAATGACAACGCTGAAAACCACACTCTGCGTTTCCAATTGGAATAGATAAAAGTGTTTGTATAATGAGTTTCATATAAATATTCCATTATATTTCTTTTTTGGAAAGTTGTAATGCCCAAAAGTGTTTAATATTCCCACATTTTTCAATTTGATAATTGTTTCGCGATGTAATTCTTTTTAAAACTTCTTGAAAGGAAATGACCAGATCTGAATAATGTTCTTTGATACCTAAATTATAACAAATAAAATACAGCTCTTGTTACTCATAATAATCGGTGTCTGTTATGGTATTAGGCAATTTGGATGGCTCAAATATATTGTATGATTCAATCGTGCAATTTTGGAAAGTAGATGAGTAATTCTTCAATATTAGCCTTAATAATATTATTTCTATGAATAGATATGTCGCTTTCATCTTCGTCTGTTTCGATTAATGAAATTCCTTGAAAAATAATTTGCTTGTTTTTATATTCAATCCAATCGTTACAGTTGATAATTTTTATAAAATCAGTTAGATAAACACCATCCGTAGTTTAAAGTGTTTCTAACTTTTCAATTAATGAATCAAAAATTTGGTTTAAGCTAATTAATAAATTATCTCGTTTTTGTAGGTCTATAGATGTCGCATGAATAATTTTAAGCAAGTCTCCAAGAAAATGCATTATCAGAAGAAAATTTTTATCTTTGAGTATCTCAATAAGTTTAACTGCATTTTTTCTTATTCTTTGCATGAATGAATTATCTTCTGAAATAACTTTTAAATCTGATACTAATAGCTTCCATGACAATAAGAATACGCTTTTTCATCAATACGGTTTGCGTTTTCGCGCAAATGTGCTGCAGCTTTATGTGAATGTCCATAATAAAAGTGAGCTTAGTCAAATAATACTTTTTAACATAGTTTATGTATGTGTTTTACTTAAAACTAAGCGTTAAATCTGATTACAGACGATAAGGTTAACAATGCAAGCCTATTAAGGTTTTTTCTTGTGGTATTATCCAATTGGTGAATTTAACACTAACTGAAGCTTTTGTTCCAATAAACACACTAGCTCCATCAAAAACAATTGCAACAAGATTTTTTTAATTAGTCAGTTATGCCGTCAATTTCAAAACTATTTAAGCATTGAATATTGCTTCAGCGATTTCTTCAAACTATAGTTGTTTTACTTTGTAAAAGTATGCTTTTGGTTGATAATTTACTAATAAAAACATGAAACAAATCAAAATGTGGTTATTTGTGTTTTCGAATATTAATCATTAGGCTAGCAGGGTAATTTTTGTTTCTCAGTGTTTTTAATATGTCAAAATGAAGTTGATTACTATAAACGATTTTTTGTGCTGCAGTTTTATTTTTGTGTTGGTATCCCATGTTGATACCATTTAATTCCTGAAGTTACACAAATAATGTATGAGATCCAAATGATTGCCTGCTCTTACTTCTGTAAACACTGTTCGAAACATATTCGCAGTTATTTTTAGTTCTGCATTATCTATTTGGCATTCAATATCTGGTTTTGATTTTTTAATTGTTTTCTAAAGTTTTATCTTTTTTGGTTTTGAGATAAGCGATAATATGCACAACTGATTTAAAATTATCCCTTATAAAGTGTGAATTCATTTTTCTTTTTTCATGAAGTCTTACATTCGATTTTATATATCGGGAATATTTTGTTCTTTTCCTTGTAGTCTCGAAACATATTTTATGCAGACTGCATCTATATCTTGATTATGAAGGTTTTTTCATGTTAAACATATACTCGAACCATGGTTTAATGATTTCATGTTTAACAGTGATAGGAATAAGATCATTTTGATTAAGTTCTATTTGCGCAATCCAGCTTTTAGAAAAATAGCTTGTCTATCCATTCATTAATTTTTCTTTTCATTGACGTATATACATTTCGTATTATTTTGAGTTGCAACTCATTTCATTTATATCTTCATTTTCTGGTTTTTCTGTGGTTAATTTAAGGCATTTTCTTTCCTCTTGGTATTTTTAGTGGACTCACTTCAATGAAAGTAGTAAATCGGTCAACTAATTGTCTTCTTTCATTACAAATATTTTCATTATTTGGTGAAAGTTGCGACTCTTTAAATAAATATGGAACAAATGTGAGATCTTCGTTTTGGTCAGTTTTATCATAACGACTTTATGAATTAGTAGGATTGTAATTACTTAAAACATAATTAATCCCTTTCACCGATGGTAATAATTGTTCGTAGTAAAGATAATTTTTAGTTGAAATGTCTTGCCTAAATATAGCAATATCTTGCAACCCATCTTTGATAATAGACTCAACGTTTGTATCGATTAATATGGATTTTTGATTAAATTTAATGGTTTGCGTTATGTGATATACTAACAAAACACTATAAGAAGGTATATCCGTGCGTTGACTGATATACCTAGTTAACAATTAGTTAACAACTTATAAAAGTTACCAAACCTCTCTAGCTCCTCCTAATCAATTAATTTTTAAAGTTTCACTAGGAATAACACCCCCTTTTTGACATCAAAACTTTAGAGGTTTAACAAAACCCTCTTTTACATCCTCCTCCGAAATTTATTTTTGCTTTCATATATAATTCGATGTCCTCTATCGAATAAAAGTGGTTTTATCGAATTCAGTTTAAGACACTCGACAACATTCTATCGTGAGTAAGAGTATCGCAAATAAACTCCAAAAGTACCATTTTGAATGATATATTAATTAATCCATTTACTAACATTTTATAAAATTTTTGGAAATCTAAAAATATAATAATAAATAAAATTAAAAGTTATATTATAATTTAAGAAAATTTTAACTCAAGTTGTACCCCCAGGTGACGCCTCCTTAATTGTTATTTCTTTTGAGGCCATCACCTCACGTGACCCCTATTTTTGTCCCTATAAAGAGACCACACTTTCTGTTTCTCTTCCTCTCGCTTCGTGTTTTCAAAACC
>JAQIXJ010004442.1:0-10816 GCA_034700185.1 Phthiracarus laevigatus | reverse complement strand
ATGTAAAAATCTGAAATTATAAGTAAAAATTCAATTTTATGAAAAATAATATAAACTAATGGGAGCGAGCAAACGGACAAAGCGAACGACCATATACTAACTGAAATTAACTTTACAAAGTCAGATATTATGACCGTATCGATCTTGTTTAAATTTATAATCCTATTCTTTAATATGCCTTACTATTTTAGAACTTGCGTTATAAACAATACTCTGCCTCAAATAGTTTCTATTTTTATGTAAATATTTTTGTACAAATAAAAGGACAACGACGCAACTCAATAATTGACAAATTAGCTCATCAATTTTTTTTAATAATTTGCTTATAAATTTTAAATATTTTTATGCAATTTTTTTAAAAGATGAAATGAAAAAATTAATTTTTAATAGTTCAGAAGAAATACAAGTTTTAGAAAATTTAATTTATATAAATTTATATATTTATATAACGCTGTTAATTCAAATTTTAAAAATAATATATAAATTTAGTTCCACTTTTTTAACATAATGTATTTTACGCAAAACTTAATTATTACGCATTCAAGTTAACAAAATAAATTCATTAAAATTTCGATAATTCTATAAAGAAAACAAAGAATATATATAATTGATTAAAAGTTAAGTCGCTCTCTGCTGAACACAAGCGGGAGAAGTTAGGTTAACGCAAACGCCACCGTTCGCAGTGTCTCTAACAAAACCTGGGACACATCCGCATTCTGGTTGAGTGCATACAGCCGTACACATCATATCTGGATTAACGCACGTATTCAAACAATAACCGCAATCGTAAACTCTCTCATTAGAGCCGCATACTAGCGGACTACTTCCGCCTGTAGTCGAACCGCCACTAGAGTTACCAGAACCGAATATATTCCGCAATACTAAAAATTTGGAATTATTTAACAGTTATATTCGTTTTTAATTCAATGGAGAATTACTATATATAAAGAATTAGATATTTAGCTTACATTGTCTTAACCATTCAAGGAAACTTGGCGTATTATTATTCCTGGGGCATCGATCACGTAGGATACACGTGCCATTAGCACTTCGCACATAACCGCTTTTGCAAACACACGCGGCCACACATGCAAATTGCTCGCAATTGCTTATACCACGTGGGTTATTGCAAGATGGCTGGCAATCCAACCGAGTCGGACAGTTATTGCATTCGGTTTCTGCGTTGCATTTTATTGTCATACAACTGCTTTGAGCTATAAAATTAGTTGCCAAATAAAAAAGTATTGTTTATGAAATTTGCTATTATTGGGTTTCCTAACTTACCGCTACAATCGTTTACTAATAATTGACTGGTGAGCGTTAAAATTAAAATACGGAGCATTTTTGGTGTTTTATTTGGACAAATTTTATAAAAGACTTTCCTTATTCTAATTCATTTTTTCCTATTGTTTCAATGATTTATATATGCCACGAAATAGCTTCGTTGCAGATTTTATTCGTCGAAAACTGGTGCGTTGTCAATCATTGTGTTTGTGTAAACGCAAATCTCATGTGTATATTAAAAGAGTTGTGACGTATTGGACTCATTTATTGCATAAACCATACAGTATTATAATATCTAGCATAATAATAAATTTGTAGTTCAACGCATACTTTTTTTCATTGAGTAATCATTTATTATAAACCTTGAAATACGATCGGACGTAACAGTATAGGACCAGAATCACAAATGCAATTGATGAGAAATTATTCGCGGCATTAAAAAAAGTTTTGTTAAGAAACTAAGAAACGTTAGCACTGTTTATGTTACGAAAAACTTCTCGACAAATGCAACAGTAACTAGGAATCAGTACGTTTTTAAAGGATTTATCAGAAATGGTTTGCATCGTTATTAGTTTAACATTACAATATAAAAACTTTTGAACACTTGTTCAAAAAACTTTTTTTTTGTTAGAGTTTTAAACAATAGACGTCAGCTAAGCTCTTAGAGAACTGCAACTAATAAAGCTTCGGAAGGTTAAGGAATTTTCTAACGGCGCTAAATAGAATTTTTGTTGACAGAAAAGCGGTTTTCATTTTTAATTGATAAATCTCGTTATAAATAAAGAATTATTTTCAAAAAACGCATATCATTATAATAACAAACCTTCACGGTATTGCCTAATAAAGCTGTTTAAGCGCACCGTTGGAAGATATAGTTACAAACGCGGTTTCATTACGCAATAGATTAAAGAAAACAATTGACGCAACAAAATAAAATGAAATTATATATTTATTGAGAATAAACTAATGCGACAAAATAAAACAACGAACAAAAAACAGAATAAATTAACGGGGAAAAAAATTAAAACAATATATATTTTTGACGAATAAAAATTAAATATTAATTAATGAATTTCCTAAATCATCGATTTTTCTGTTGCATTTTCGAATTAAAACACAACCAAATAATTATATGGGTTGGAAAATATATTTAAATATATAATAATATATCACATAATAATATTAATAATAAAATGATTTTTTATTTAAACAGTTTGTCTATATGCCACCATAATTTGAAAAAGTACTCGTTTCGTCGGATCAACTTGTGTCTGGTGTACGAGTATATTAGCGGTTCGACGCCCGCTTCTCTCATCCACGACGACGATGTCTCCGATGTGGTGAAACTCACTGATGGAGTGTCGTCCCGAACCGCTTCTTCTTCGACAGCTGTTTCGGTGTAGCCTGGATTTTGAAAATAATTAAATCGCAAGAAAAAATTAATGACTGGTTTTTGAAAAATTAAAAGTAAGCAATAAATTGTTTAATTCATAAACGATACGCGCGAATACCGATAAATATTTTTGTCGATATAATAAATTATGCAACTCATTGTCGAACGAAAGTAGTTTTAAATATGTTTGTTTAAATACCTGGAGGTCTTTCAACCCTTACTGGTTCTTCGGCTTCTAAGGGATCGCTTAAGCCAACTTCGTTTTTGGCCATAACGCGCACTAAATATTCGTGACCCTCTTGTAGATCTTTGATCTGCAATTTATGCATATCCGCGTTCACGTGTCCGACCTTCAAAAAAAATAAATAAGCGATCAAACGTGATTAAAAATAAATAACGGTAATTATTCGATTGAACCAAACCTCCATCCACATAGTTCTTCGGACATCTCTGGCAGCGACAACGTAGTTAAGAATAGGCGCTCCGCCGTCTGTTTCCGGTTTACCCCATTCCACTATGATTGCGCTCGGACTTACGACGCGCATCTCTAATGGTGCCGTCGGTGCTCCCGGTTGTCCTGTTTTTTGGTTGAATGATTATTATTAAATTGCATTTAAGAGAATATATGGTTTAAGTGAAAAATACCTGCAGTGAGTGTCAGTTTGACCGCGGATTCAGTTTCGAGGGGAGGACTGAGTCCTAACGGGTTTTCGGCGATAACTCGGAAAAAGTATTCATATTTTGATGACAAATTTTGAACCACGTAACTGGTCATCTGTGGCTCTACTCTGTCCAATCGCATCCAATTGTTTTCGGTTGCGAGCCGTCTCTCGATGATGTATGAGGTTAACTCTACACCGCCCGTGGAAACTGGTTTTTTCCACGTTAATGTTAACGATATATTCGTCATTTCCGATACTGCTAATGGTTTTCCGGGCATAGACGGAGGACCGTATTTGCCGCGCGGTGTTATCGGCTCTTGAGGCGCGAACGGCGCGCTCCAACCGATTTTGTTTCTGCACGTAATGCGGAAGTTATATGATGTGTCTTTTTTCAGTTCCGTCACTTCGATCGATAACCATTTTCCTTCCACTGTTCCCACCTAAACGTATTGTTAGTATTCGTGTTTTAGATTTTTTTTTTTGGTTGTGATTTGTTTAGGCGTATTATCATACCTTATTCCAGATTTTCTTTCCGACCTCTTTTTTCTCAACGAGATATTCTAAAATTTCAGTTTTTCCGTCATCCTTAGGTACGTTCCAGTGAAGCGTAAACGAGCTGTCAGTGTTTTCAGATGTAGTCAACGGTCCTTGAGGTGGTGTTGGCTTATCTGTAAATTAAGTGGACAAAAGTTTAAAAAGTTATTACCACTTACAACCTCTATAGTAAACGTTGTTAATGTCTTCTAATCCTTCACTAACCGAATGGACTTTTGCAGACAACAGTTTCGGTTTCAGTGGGTTCGCTAATGCCGTAATCGTTGATCGAACTGATACGGAATTTGTACTCAACATCGGGCACAAGCTTTTCCACTTTAAACGTCAACATTTTTCCGTCCACTTTCGCCATCTCTTTCCACACATTCTCCTTCGTATCGCATATATGTATTAAATAGTGAGTGACAGGCTCTCCGCCGTCATCTTTCGGTGGTTTCCACGATAGCTCTATGATCTCGTTCTCTAAATTAGTGCAAGTGATTGGTCCTTCAGGCGCGCCTGGTTTCTCTAATAGTCGTAGTAAAAAGTTATATCTAACACTCGCCACTTCGTTGCTCAACTGTAGCGTATATGTGCCACAATCTTCGATTTCTGTGCGTTTAATGTTGAGTGTGGCGCGCGTTTCGCTCGATTTAATTGTCACACGTTTGTCACTGGTTTCGATGAGCTTATCGTTTTTGGTCCAAACAACTTTAGGATACGGGTATCCGAGGATTTTCGCTTCGAGATTATATTCGGTGCCACTTCTGATACGTAAATTGGTTAATCTCGACTCGAACTCAGCCGATGGCTTCTCCTCGACCACAAGCTCGCAACTTGTCTCAGCGGTTCCCAATTGATTAGTGGCTTTGCACGTATAGCTTCCCGCATACGTCGGCACGCAGTTATTGATTACTAAAGTTGCTTTATGTTCTTCATATTTAGTAGTGATTGATTCAGTAATTTGAAGTTGTTTGCCATTTATATACCACTTCACTTCGGGCAATGGTTCGCCCGTTATCTCGCACTCGAGTTTGATATCACTGTTTGGAATGCATCGAATCACTTGTTCCAGCGGTTCAATAATGAGTGGCGGTTCTCCAATCTCCGATTGCCTTACCGTAATCGGTCCACTATCGGGCGACGGATCACTTTTGCCCGCTTCGTTCACCGCTATCACGCGGAACACATACTCCATTCCCAGTTTTAGTTTAGTTATAGTGCAGTGGCGTTCTTTGATCACAAATAGTTCGTTATATTCGGTCCAAACTGACGATCGTTTGTCGCGCATCTCAACGATGTAATTACTGATAGCGGATCCGCCATCGTTTTTCGGCGCATTCCAGCTTAATGTCAGCGAATTATTGGTTATTTGTGAGGCGTGTGGAGCGTCTGGTGGATCCGATCTGTCTATTATTGTCACTTCAAAGTCAACAGCGCATTCTCCGACGTTGTTTTTCAATTTTAATTTATAGGTTCCGACGTCTGATTCGTCAAACTTTTTAATAGTGATCGACGTTTTGGCCATAAGCGCTTCCACTGCCACTTTTTTCGACGTTTTCAATGTTTTACCGTTGAAACTCCACTCGACTTTGGGCGGCGGATACGCGTCGAACGGAATATCCAAAACGAAATTATCGCCGCGTTTCGCGAAATAGTGTCTCTTATCGGTGGACACATGAGGCTCGCATTCGATGGTCAGTTTGGCCATCGATCGCTTATCTTTGCAGACAGCGGAATAGAAGGCGCGATCTTCTAGAACGCACTCTTTGATGATAAGCTTTCGGTGAAAGCTTTCCTCGATGATCGTTACCCTATCTTTGGCGGTAATCAGTTGTTCGTCTTTAAACCACAATACTTCGTGCGATTCGTTGAGCACTTGCGTGGAGAACGTAGCCGTTTCTCCCCGTTTGATGATTATGTCCTTTAGTTTGAGCGTGAGTTCGGCCGCTTCTTCTTTCACTTTGAGTAGAGTACTGGTCACGTCTCCATTCGACTTACATTTATAGTCGCAGCAGTTGTCCTCGATTTTCGCATTTTTAATGATCATTTTTCGTACGATATCTTCGGTTACGAACCGAATATTTTCGGTTTCCACGATTTCCACGTCATTCCTGAACCATTTAACGTCGACGTCGGATCGCGACACTTTCACTGTGAACGTCACTTCAGTACTTTCAACGGCAGTCATACTTCGCGGCAATTTGGCCGTGAATTCCACAATTGGCTGAACCGTTAGCTTCGCAATAGTGGATTGATCTCCGAGAACGCATTTGTATAATCCTGCGTCATCTTCTCGAACATCGTAGATGACGAGTCGTTGTTGTTTGCCATCGATTTTCAGCTTAATTCGTTGATCGAATTCGATTTCCTGGTTGTCTTTATACCACTTGACGAGTGCGTCACCCTTTGTCAGTTGGATAGTGAGCGACGTTGGTTGAGACTCACTCGCAACCGTGTCTTTTAAAGGTTTCGTTATGATCGGCGGTAACTCCACGACCACTAAATCGGCGGAACATTCGCTATCGTCAAGAACGCACGTGTACTCTCCCTGATGTTGAACGCACGCGTTTCTTATTAATAGTTTGCGGAACAATCCCTCTTTAATTATATCATAAGTGTGATCGCTTCTGCTGATCCGTTCGCCGTCTTTATGCCATATAACGTCCTCTTCGGTGCTCGATATCTTAACCACAAGTAGAGCTTCGCCATTCTCCTCCACTTCCATGTCTTGCAGCTTTTCGAGGAACATCAGGTTTTTCTTAATAACTGTAACATTGGCCGAATGGACGCACTTTCCTATTGGATTGACTGCCACGCACTTATAAACGCCGGAATGTGATTTTTGGGTCACATTTCGGATTTGCAGCATACTTTCCGTGTCGCTTATCGTCATTGTCACGTATTTGGACGACTTTACAGCTTTCGTGTTCTTATACCATGTTATCTGCGGCGCTGGATATCCTTTGAAGCTTACTTTCAGTGTCAATACGCCGCCTTCCGATTCTTCTGTGTCTTTGTACGTTTTGGTGAACACAGGGCTATGTTTTAGTTCTTTCGAGTAAACCAGAACCGTTGTCGAAGCGCTTCCTTCATCGTTTTCGGCAACGATTTCGTAGATGCCGTCGTCATCTTTGTCAGCTTCAGTCACGTCTAACCGATACTTATACTGATGAATGTCATCGCTTTCGATGAATTTGATTCGCTGCGATTCGTAAATTTGTTGGCCATTTTTGAACCAATAAACTTGCGTTCTCTGTTGCGAACTGACGCACACTTCTATATTGAATGGCTGGCCGTTTTCGATTTCCACCGCATCCGGCAGTTGAGCGAACACTGGCGGTACGCCTTCTAATAGGTCGACGACACTCGATTCGCGTGACAGACTTCGACGACTGGTAGCCGCTGATGTCACCGATTCAGTGTCCGAATAGAGTCCTTCCAGTATTAGATCGCACGAACACGTGGCCGATCCGTAAGCATTTTTGGCCACCACAACGTACGTACCGGCGTCTTCCGGGAATATTTCCCGGATTATCAGTTTCGCGGTCTTGTCTTCGTCGTAAAATATTTGCAACTCTTCGTTCGCTTTGATAATTGACGACTCCTTAAACCAAGTGATTGTTGGTTTTGGATTGCCGTCCACCTGACACTCGAACGTAACGCACATATAGGAGCCGTCGGAAACGATTATTGATTTCAATTCTTTTATAAATACGGGCGCATTTTGCGCTTCTTCTTCGATGGATGTTTCGGCTAATATTTCACAATAAATTCATACATTAATATTACTTGGGAATAAGATTTACTCTAGATTTTGCTTACTCTCATAAACGGGTAACTTTTTAATTTTCTCCTCGAGCTTGTCTTTAAGTATATGCGTATAGGATTCGGAATCGATAAGCACTTTGGACGGAAGATAACCACTTTCGTTGGTTAACCGCTTTCTAACGAACCACCAGTCGCTGTTATGCCTCTCAACCACGTATACTCGTTCGCCTTCCACTACTGACACTATGTTTGGCACTTCAGAGATGTATGATATCGTTGCGATCAGTTCTTCCACCTGAAACAGTACAATAAATTCATCCAATTAATTATATTTAACTAAAGTATATTTTTTAAACCGATTTCAATATATTTAAACGAATACTTTTTACCCCCCAATTAATTGTCAAATAAAATAAGTTATTTACGAAAAATATTCTGTGATTCTTATCCCAAATTTTTACCTCAATTTCTTTTGTTATAGTAAGCGCACTCAATTGTTTAGTGATCGTTAGCTCAGACTCTTCCTCGCAAACGGTGTACGATTGTTGGGTTTCTTCCAACTTAATCACAGCACTTTCCTCTAATTGAGTGACAGTTTCCGTTTTCTTTTGTTTCGACGGCAAACTTAAATCAAACGCCTTTTCGACGCTCGATATTTCTTTGGACGACTTTCGTTCGGTCGGTTTAATGGTGTATTCGCTCTCAACCTCTTTTTGCGCCGCTTTTTTCAACGCCATCTTAAATGTTTGCTCGCTTTCCTCGGTTTCCACCGAACTCTTTCGCTGCCGCAAGCTTAGCGTTATATCTTTGGTCTGCTCTCTGACCAACGAGAACGAGGTCTGGAGGTCAGCCTCGTCCACGTAACCGGTCGGTGGTTTTTCGGGTATCCGTATGATAGCACTCTCCTCTACCAGTTCTGTTTCGGCCGATGTTTTGCGCTTCGTTTTCAGCGTAATCTCTTCTTCGTGAGTGATTTCTTGGAATTGTTTCTCTTTGTCCTCTAACGTGAATCGTGCGCTTTGTTCCACTTGTTTTTCCGGCGATTTTCGTTTCAATTTGATGCTCACTTCTTCTTCTTCGCTGATTTGTGGTTTGATTGTTCGCACTTTTATTATTTCCGTCTCGATTTCTTCGCCGATTTCCGACTCACGAGACGGTAATTTTATGGTCGATTCAACGTCAAGATCGTCACGCGCTTCGATTGGTTTTGTTTCGGAAATTTTGATAACTCCCGATTCGCTTATGATTTCTGTTTTTGGTTTTTGCTTCTTTTTGATTGTGATTTCCGTTGATATGTCTTCGTACTCTTTTTGTTTTTCTTCCACAGTAAAACTGGCTCTCTCTTCTGGGGTTTCGGTTTTCGGTTTTTTAGGTAATTTAACGATCGAAACCGCTTCCTCTTCAACCTCTTCTGCAATATTAAAAAAGAACGTATATTTTTAGTCACAATCGATTCACAATAGTAAAAATAATATACTGTAAATGGTTTTGATAATAGAAATTGTTTTTTTTTGTCTAAAGTTCATTCATGTTTTTTGTATTATAGGGAATATTATTAAATTCTGACACTAACTGTATCAAAGTTCATGCTTAATACATAATAATATATGAGACTTAACTAGAGATGCAAATTTAGGCTGAGCTCTAGGCTGACAGGTTATAACATGTCGTAGGCTTAGGCTCTAAAATATTCTATAGGCTTAGGCTTATACCAGCCTATTTTTTCATAAACTAATGTTCAGGCTGTAGGCTCGATATAAATATAATTTTTAAATGAATATTTCAAAAAAACATGCAATACTTGAAACAAAATTATTATGCTTTTCTCTATTAAATAACTTTTTTCATTAAACCTTTTTGTAGTTAAATAAGAGTTACGTCAGTAAATAAGAGTTTAGAGGTTAATGCGCCTAAATTTTGTTATAGGTTCTAGGCATAGTCTCCTTTGAATATTGTAGGCTTAAGCTAAAGGCTCCAGCCTAAGCCTACGAAAAAACATAGGCTGAGGCTTAGGCTAAGGTTAGGCCGCCTAAAACTTACATCTCTAGACTAAACCAATAGTCACCAATAAACTTTCACTCATAAATTATGATTCATAATATAATTAATGGATTACTCGTGATAGCGGTGAAGTTTTGAATTGAATGATCGCTTACCTGCACGTAATTGAACAGTTTTCTGCACATCAACCTGCTCCACATCTTCGATTGGCACGCGTTTATCTAATGTTATGGTTTGCGATTCGGTTAACGACTGTTTCTTCAGTTTTATTTTCTTTTTCAGCGTAATATCGGTTGAAATTTCTTCAACTTCTTTGCTCTTCTCTTCCAAACTAATTGAAACAGTTTGCTCTTCTTTCGCATCTTCTGTCGGTTTTCTTAACTTAACGACCACATCCTCCGCTGAATCTTCTTTAACTTTTGGTTTAATAATTTTTCGCTTAATTGTCACATCAGTGGCCGTTTCTTCAATCGGTTTTTCTTCCTCTATTATCACTATCTCTACAGGTTCTGATGGTTTTTCCTCTTCGCTACGTTTTTTCAATGTAAACGAAGCTTCTTCTTCCTCGTCAGGAAATGTTACCACTGGTTGTTTTGTTTCCAATGGAATTACTGTGTCCACTGTTTCTTCTTTTGGTTTTGGTTTTTTAATCTTTCTCTTCAACGTAATTGCGGTTTCGCTTTCTTCGATAGGCTTTTCTTCTTCTTTCAAAGTAATTTCTGCAATTTCCTGTGGTTTTTCCGTTTTGGATGGTTTTTTCAAAACAAATTTCTCCTCTATTTCTTCGGTTACTTGTTCTACTGTTTCGGGTTTTTTCAAAGTTATCTTTTCTTCCACATCCACTTCCATCGGCTTTTCCTTTGTTTCCAAAGGAATTATTATATCGACGCTTTCTACAACTTTTGGTTTTTTAATTTTTCTTTTGATCGAAATTTCAGAACTTATTTCTTCGACTGGTTTTTCTCTTAAAACAATTTCCGATTCCATCGGTTGCTCAAGTTTTTCTGGTTTTTTCAAAGTGATTTTTTCTTCGACCGCTTCTTCAACTGGTTTTTCCGGTTCCGGTTTCTTTAAAATGATTTTTTCTTCGACCACTTCTTCAACTGGTTTTTCCGGTTCCGGTTTCTTTAAAATGATTTTTTCTTCGACCACTTCTTCAACTGGTTTTTCC
>JAQIXJ010004441.1:0-10816 GCA_034700185.1 Phthiracarus laevigatus | reverse complement strand
GAAATTTTTAAATTCGTTTGATATTTTTAAAATCGTTTGAATCGTTTAATTTGTTTACTTTATTTTTAATTATTTTGGTTCTACATTTCATATATACTTGTTTTGAAATGAAATTATAACATTTTAATCAATTAGTTAAATAACGATTTTTAAAGCCCTAACAATAACTATTAGAATTCAATTGATAATTCATTGAGATTTAGTAAGAAGTAGTGAAGATTTAAAACTAACCAATTCTAACTTTTCTAATTATATTCATTTAAATGTTATTTTATATTTTTGAAGTTTTAAATATTTATTTATAAAACTTGATAAATGACTAAGTTTTTAGAAATACCTACAAATAATTTCATAGGTTAATCTAACAAACCGCTAAAAATTTATTTGATATAAAAATACGTGCTTCAATCATTAATAAAGCAAACAAATTTCAACTATTAAAACGTTATCAACTCAAAACATTTATTTTTATTTTATTATGTTTTCTCGCAAAAAGCTCTCTAATTAAACGTTCCCGGATTTATGACGCATACTTATATCATATTCTAATCAATATGACTATACAATCTAAATTAGTTCCTTAATGGCAAGAAGGAACTACAAACAGCAATATTCAACTTTAAAATACAATAAGATCGCATTTTCTATTACTCGCAACAGTAAGATCTCCTTTGCTTTTGTACATAAATTGTAAAGAATTGAGTGTTGGAAAACCAAATCTAATTATAGTCACAATAATTTTAACATCAAATAATAAATAAATTCTATAAATAATATTAAACAAATTAATTAATTAGATAATTGAGAATTGGTACAGAAAAAGTAAAAAAAATCAAGAACGACATATTCACTTTTTTATACTTTAATGCTAACTTATGTAAAAACAAAATAGTTGTCAAACCAAGTGGAAAAGTTAATATTCCTTATTTTATCTAAGACTGCGAACATACAGACGGACATGGTCAAATGCATAAGCTTGCCTTTTTAATAAAAAAATGAGCTAACTAACATATAATTAACATATATATTAATTCTAGTAGTAGAAAAATAGCAAATAGTACAGATCGACCCACACTGAATCTAATTAGTAGGGAAGTGAAAATCGTTAATTAACGATTCAACAAAACAGTTACCACTTATTTTAGAAACAATTTAATAACCCGATTAAGACTCAAATTTAAAAAATTTAAGTAAACGAATTAAACGAAATAAACGTTTTTTGAAATATCAAACGATTTTAGACATTAAACGATTTTTCAGTTTTTAAGACAACAATTATGTAATGTAAAAACAGATTAAAACAAGAATGAACATTAGTAATGCGCTCACTTTGACTTTAAATCTTGTGTTTGATTACATTATTAACAAGGACAGGTAACTATAGATAACGACGGATAACGACAGATAACGACAGATAATGACAGATATTGACAGATAACGACAGATATTGACAGATAACGACAGATAGGAACAGATAACGACAGATAACGAGAGTAAAGAAAAAAATCCCTAAATTAACATAAGAAAAAGGTGAAAATCCCATTATTAGCGTAAGAAATAGGTAAAATCCTTTTATTAGAGTAAGAAATAGGTAAAATCCCTTTATTAGAGTAAAGACTAAAACCCCTTAATTAGCATAAGAGTGTCTACATACATACACACATGGCAACCGAAATCTCAAATCCAATAGCTGACTTTTTCAAAGTGAGCTAAAAACTCATCAAGAAAATATTCCAGATTTGATTTAATTTACTTAAGACAATGTGAATTTGGAAGAAAAAATTAGGCACGAACTTTGTCTGTTAGTTTGGGTTGATATTGAAAGATCTTTTTTGAAATATGAAGCATTTTTTTAGACATTACAAAACGATTCACTGAAGAAAACATAAAATATTATATGATTGAGTATTATAATTAATTTTTGTAACTAAAAATTAAAATATTTCTAACGATTTTTTAAACAATTTTTCGCAATTTTTCAAACGAGTAATAAACTATTTTGCACCCTTTTTCTAACGATTTTCACTTCCTTACTAATTAACAATATTGCATTTACTGGGTTTTTAAATAATCTTATAAATGAAATAAAATAAAATACGAGTCGGGCTTTGGAATAAAGCCAGATTATATAATATAATTTAAAGATATAAATTAAATAGTTTTTTATAAGTTAAATATGTTGTTTTTAAGTTGTTTATTATAATCCATGTACTGAAGAACTGTTAAAAAGAGATGCTAAAAATTATTACTAAACTGAAATTTAACAAATAGAATATTAGCAGAAAATAATGAACGTATTGTGTTAGTACCAAACAACTATTGCATCTGAAGCGTCAGATTACCTCCTACCGTCCCCTTTTTGCTTTACCTCCCGCTCTGTCCCCACAGATCACTGGCTGTCTTCATGCTCTCTGAGCGCTGCCCGTGAAGTCTTCGTGGCTTTCAAACCACGTGTTAACCCGAACCTAAAGCACACACACACAATCTCGCGAAAAACTAACATATATTTTTATGGCAGCTTAAGGCTTAAATATGCGACCAAAAAGTACAAAGCATATAACAATAATGAATGTCTCTTCTCTAATCAGCATTAACGTGCGCATAGGCGCGACTCTTGCGCCTCCTCTCACGGTCCCTTTGGGATCCGAAGCGTCCTCGGTTCGGGTAACCTCTTCCGCGATGATTATCTTATTGTGGCTCTGAGGGTGCTCTTATGACCCCAGGAAAGTTCGGGACGGCTTCACTATAATGAGCTGTTTGTGGACGATTTGGACGAACTGTAGACGGAGTCTCTGAACCGTTAACCTTATCGGACATTTGGGTCGTGTGTGGACCTCTTCCGCTTTCCAGGGTGCCGAGTGGGCCCCTGGGATGGGATTCCCGACCTTCCCAAGCCCTACGTTTAGCCTTTTTTTCGGCGTTTAATCCGCCCATAGCTCTCTTCGCTCTGTCTTCGTCGGTCAAAGGGGTCGTTTGTAATCCCTTAAGAAGTGCAATATGTCTTCCAAGCTTAATTTCTTGTGCCTGACCTGCTGGTAATTATTTTGCGGCATAGAATACTGATAGATGCCAATCAGTCTTATACCCGCACTGATCGATGGTTCTTGGAGTACCATCAACATTTGGGTAGAATGGCATATCCATATACTCGTAGCTTCCAATCTGTAGCTCAATTATATCTTTCTGTAGCAATTTTTCTGCTGCTCTGCAGACGTCAAAAACCTTAGTTTTTCTGTTCACTTCTTCGCCCGCAACTTTCTCCAGTTTTAACGTTACGGCTTGTGTCTCTCCCTGACCCAGCATATCGTGTAGAGTAACTCGACTCTCGCCTTTCCCCCATATGCCGCCGTCTTCCTTTCTATTGTGAGCTACCGTTTGAAGTTGGAAATTCTGAGCTATTTATCGGTTCTTTTCTATCTTTCGCTTATCTGCCGGTCTTATGACAGATTGCCGAACATTCTTAACTAATTTTTGCCGTTAGGACAGCTACTTTTTTTTTGGATAATTTTGTTATTTCCTTGTGAACAGCTTCTAACTTCTTGGCACACTTTTCACTCTCTTCAATAACTTCCAGCTGTTTAACTACTCAGATTATTTCTTTCATTTTCCAGAAGGCATTCCTCTCTTTCCCAGCTTTGCTTAGCTCTTCTTCGAGTTTTTCCACTCTCTCATCTGCTACATATTTAACCATTGGCATCTTTTCATGTGACGGGGTGACACAAGTTGCAAAGTGAGCTTTGAATCTCTGACATGAAATTCTAGCTCTACAAATGGAACAAATTTCGAAGTACTAAAAGTGCTTGAAAAGCTCTAATAACGGCTGCATAGAGTTATGCGCTATCCGTACGTAGTGATGCATGTGGGTCATGCACTCCATAAAGTCGATCGCACAACAGATCTTTTTCTCCCTATCTTCGATCATCTGAGCCACGCAAAATGTAACAGAAGTGTTAACGCTTTCCGTATCTACCAGCACAAGCTAATGGAAACTATGGAATCATATTGCAAAACGCGCACTGCAATTGTGCCGATTCTGTACTCGTTAACTGTTTCCTTATTTTAACCACCTTGTTCTCACTATAATATTTATTATACCAGCCCAAAAATCTGGCGTTCAAGGCATGGAGACGCTTAACATCAATCACAATAGTCATCTGGTGATGTGCTGCTCGATGATCTGGAAGTACTACTTTCTCACGCGCGAACTTGTCTCGAGTTTTGTGGCGGTTTTTGAACTGCTCTTACCCATGTTTAGCGCGTGCCTCTGTTTTTCTCATCTGACAGCGCTAACATGACTTCACATGGAATTCTATATCACTATACATCTTAGGCCAATAAAATCTCTGTCTCATTCGCTCGAATGTTTTTGCAATGCCGATGTGGCCTGCAGTTGGGTGTGCATGAGTTGCGTATAATACTGTCTCAACTTTTTCCTGAGGAACAACCAATAAGTATTTATACATGTTGTGTATCCGCTCTCTGCGGTATAACATTTTACCATTCATTTCAAACCCTTAAGCTCTCCTGGTCTAGACCTTATCAGACAACTCACTACAGGTCAGAATGGCAATTTTTTTAGCAGAATGGATCCTCATTCTGACTGCGTATTATCTCCGCTCTAGCATCCGGATAAAGTTCCGTTTGCGTATCATTATCACGAGTGTGAACAACGTTAAGATCGCTTATACGAGGGCCTATCATATTCTTATAGCTCATCCTCTGGTCCAGGCAATCCGCATCCAAATGTTTTTTGCCACTTATAGTGTATCTGAAAGTCATATGCTTTCAATTGGAAACTTCAAAGAGCAAGTCTTCCATTCTCATTTCGTGCTCTCATCAAATAACACAGTGCGTGGTGATCAGTCTTATTTGTGAGTTTCCGACCATACAAGTAAGATCTAAACTTTTTAATAGCCCAAACTATAGCCAGACATTCTTTGTATGTCACACTATAGCCAGACATTCTATTCTGCTGGACTTAACGTTCTGATCACACAGGCTAGTAAGCCCTTAGTCTTTCCAATAATCTGCACTAAGTGAGCCTCCAGACCCTTATCACACGCATCTGTTCTTAAAAATTTAAAATCGCATCGTAATGCGTTAGTATCGGTGGATGTAATAATCCTTTCTTCAACTGTTCGAACGTATGTTTTTGAGGTTCACCCCATTCCCATTCTTGTTTCTGCTTTGGTAAGTTCGTTAGTGGAGCTGCTATTTTAGCGAATTTCTTCTAGAATATTCTATAAAAACCACAGAAAACAAGAAAACCGCTAACTGTTCTTACGTTCGTAGGCAATGGAAAGTGTCTAAATTGGCGCGATTCTGTGTGGATCAGGTCTGATACGTGATGCATTAAATAAGTGTCCTAAATAGTGAAGGGACTCCTTAGCGAAAACACACTTACTAAACTTTAGCTTAAGATCGTGTTTACTCATCCTTTGAAAAAGGATATCTAATCTCTCCATATGTTGTTAAAATCCTTTACTGAACATTACTATATCATTCAAATAAATATAGCATATCCTTCTATTTTCTTTATCGAATACGATTTGCATAACTCTGGCGCAAGTACTCGGTGCGTTCTTTGGCCCAAATGGCATTACTTTAAAGAAGAACGACTCTAAGTGACACTTGAATGTAATTTTATCCATACTTTCCCCATCCATTTCGAATTTCCAGAACATACTAGCAAAATCGAGGGTACTGAACAAATCGTTGTCCCCTAATAATTCCAGGCCTTTATCTAACCTCGGCACTGGGCTTACGGTAGTCTACACAGAATCTAATTGTTTGTTCATGCTTATTGACAAGCACTACGGGTGCTGCCCATGGGACATAGCTGGTTGCCATAATCTCTTTCTTAAGCATGTCTTCGACTTCCGCTTCAATAATATCTCGTTTAGAATATGCTTCTCTATATTGTCTAAGCTTTATAGGTCTAGCATCTCAAGTGTTTGACTACTTTCGTATTTCCCAGTGGGTCTCCCGGAAAGTACAAAAAATCCCGATACTTCTTTAAAAACGTTGCTAATTCTGATCTCGGTTCAGCATCTAACTGACTCCCTTAACTAAATAACTCTAGATATTCCTCGTCCAGTAAATCTATCCAATGATCACTATTCTCCTCTGGTAACCGTGGCTTTTTTGGGAGACTGAACCTTACATTTCTTCCTATCTGCGATATCCGTTGAAAACGTGTCACTCTGTGATTTGGTTAATCGATGACTGAGTGACACACTTTTTGCTACGTCGTTCATGGATATTTATTTCGGTATATTCTTCAGTTTCCTCTAATTCTTCGAGTACCTCTATTTTAGAACCAGGCATAACATGATAAGGTTCGATTGACTTGTTTGTAATCAGAACTCGTATCGCACCATGCTTAGTCTTCGCCACACCACTTTGTACATCGAGCCCTTCCGCTCGGTATTTATCATTACTAGTTTTTAAGTGTTATTTCTGGTTTCACTCGAGACTAGATTTGCTAATACTGTTTGGAACGGGTTTATTGTAAACCCGTTCTTAACACTTAATGTCGGAACGTCTTTTTGTTGTACCCTGTTCTTGAACGGTTTAGACTCTCTGTTCCAGTATGGTAACTCATCATTCACTGGAAAATTATATAATCTGCTTATGCTTGCAGTTCTATTACGTGGTAGGTTAGGCATCCTACTCGTTTCCTCCGTAATGTCCCCATTATCATACATCTCATCAAACTCAACACGTTCTATCCGAGTGGATGTATTCCTACCCCATCGACTGCGGAGTGGCAGTGACTGCGGTAAAAATCTCGTTCCTGCTCTGTTTCGCTTATTCATGCCGAATATTGTATGATATATATCGCTATGTTTGTGATTATTAAGGCTTGGAAATTTCGGTCAGAAAAATGGTAAATTATGGTAGGTTATCGGTAAGAAATTAAGTCCAATTTCGGTTAATGTTTCGGTCGACTAGATTTTATATTGTTATACATTTCGATGTTTTCATGAGTAAAACTAAGTCTATTTTTTCGTAAAAAATTTTGAAAAAAAGCGCAAAATGTTTTTAAACTTGTGATCTAAAGAATTCGAAACTGATGTAAATAATTTTAAATTAGTATTATTTCGTAATGAATTCTCGTTTATTCAATTTTGTTTTGGTTTTTTCCCCGATAATAGATTTTGAATTTCTTATAATTTGATAAAAGTGAAATTTATATAAGAAAACGCGTTCAAATTATTCAAAATGACAATTCAAAAATGGTTTTATTAAAATCTGTTAATAAAGTTCATTTTCTGTTATTTCGGTCAGAAACCTTAAAATCGGTTTTACGGTTAACAAATTTGTCTTTCAAATACTTTATTGTAACCTAAAAACCATATAAAACTAGTTTAATCTAAGTTTAAACCTATAAAACTTTCTCTGTTAAAACCGAATTTTCTCAGCCCTAGTGATTATTTTATTCGTTTCTTTGCTTTATTAATAACTAAGCTTCACTAATACTCTACTTATTATATTGTTTATTGTTTATTTTCTTTTTTGTTACGCTTCACTATTGCTGTGACTCTTATCACGTGAGATAGAGAGAGAACACCATCTTAAGCTGAATTGTGCTCGACTTAGTTCCATTCGGTCGCTCTCATAATATCTTTGTGGTCACCTCTTCTTTGGTGATGGTCCTCTTGATTTGGTTCGGATCACTTCTTCTAGATGCTAGACTATAGGAGTAATGAGTGTCATCCTTATTTGGCCGAACGAGGGTCGGAATTGGATTGGCTTGGTTTGGATTGATTATGATTCCTACCCTGGAGTCTAAACTATTAGCAATTCACTTGAACTGTTCGTTTATCTATGCTATAAAACTTAGTCCTTAATTAAAACAAGAACGACATATTCATAGAGAGCTCACTTTTTCATATGTTAAGGTTTACTAATGTAAAAAACTTAATAGTTATATAAGTGAAAAAAATCAAAATTCCTTAATTAATTTAAAGAAATCGGCAAATATACTTAATTAATATGAGCTTGCGGACAGGAGGACAAACGGACAGACAGACGGACAAACTCAAAACCATAAGATCTACTTTGACTCTTCAAAGTGAGCTAAAAATACTTCTATGGTTTAGACAAAAGTTTTACTTTATCGTCGATAATAAATAATAAATAGAACTCCCAAAATAACTAAAATATCTAAAATTCCATTAAAAACAATTATCAAATACTCGTCAAAACAAATTCTCTTAAAACAAAACCCCGTAAAATGTCGCTAAAATTTCTCAGAACTGAATACAGTCTGTCGTCTCTACTCAGAAATAAAAGGATACCGATTCACTCGAATTCATGCCCTCCTTAACCTTCAATTAAATTTATAGGGCTTGCAAACCTATAGGAAAATCCGGTGATAAAAATCGCGCTCACTCCGACTCGGTAGCAAACGAGCCGAAGAGCACACTAGTTTGCCACTACTTTTATTGTCAACTCTGGACAAATACCGCGTTTTGGTTACCTCTACCACTTTGCTAACCGCTATCGCTTTATTTCGCGCACAACAAACACACCAACAAAAGAAAATAAAAAATTAATTTTTATTTATTTTAATTAAAATTAACGAAACTATCGTCGCCTTGCGCTGAGATATCGACCACGATGGTAGATAATGTTGTCTACCCGGAAACTCCACCACTGAAACGTCAGATTGCCTCTCACCCTCCCCATCTTTGCTGTACCTTCCACTCTGTTCCCCATAGATCAATGGCTCTCTTAAAGCTCTCTGAGCACTGCCCGTGAAGTCTTCGTGGATTTCAGACCACTTGTTAACCCGAACCTAAAGCACACACACACGCAGACAATCTCACGAATAACTAACATATTTTTATGGAGCCTCAAAGTAAGTATGAGTTTACTTCTCCTTTATTTTATTTATTTAATAATTTTGCTGAATATGCCAAAAGGCTATTAATATTATTATCAAAAATAGTGGCAAAACTGATTGCAAGTTATATATAAACGCTAACAAAGTATTTAAACAATTCTTTCTTTTAATTAACTTATATTTATAATGTTCTGTCGTGTCCTTATGTCCGTCTGTCCGCCCGTTCGTCCGATGTCTGCTAACCACTGCACTTAACGCACACACAACACAACACAACACTAAAACTAAATTAGATTTGAGTTGAGATGAGGAGAGGACCAAAAAAATATGCGACCAAAAAGTACAAAGCTTATAACAATAATGAATGTCTCTCTTCTCTACTCAGCAATAATGTGCGCATAAGCGCGACTCTAACGTCTCCTCTCACTTCGAGTTTGGTAGAGCTCGAATTAGATAGAGTTCGATTTGGGTCCAGGTTGAGTTGCGTAGAGTACGAGTTAAATAGACTTCGAGTTGGGTAGACTTCGAGTTGAAAAGAGTTAAAATTGGGTACAGTTCGAGTTTGGTAGACTACAAGTTGTGTAGAGATTGAGTTCCATATAATTAAAATTGGTTAAAGTTCGATTTGGGTAGAGTTCAAATTGGGTAGAGTTCGAGTTGAATATAGTTCGAGTTGTGTAGAGTTCTTGATGTTCGCATTTCAACGGTATTGTGATACTCGGGGTTTCACAAAGCAATTTTCGTCGCAAATAGCGTGACAAAATTGCAGCGCAATTTACTATTTGTGAGTAAATTTCGAAAAATACTACTTATTTCCATCTTGAAAACATTTAAAATAAGCGCTAGATTTTTCTAAAAAGTTGATCAAAAGTTTTTATTTTCCTGATTAATACTGATTTTTAAACGCTTCTTTTTTCCACATTGAATGTACCCTATTTTTAGTTCTGAATTTTTTGTCTCTATCAATGACATTATTAATAATAAAATTTTACTAATTTTATCAAATAATATTTTTCAAATTTGCTTAGCCTTTTAGTTAATTGCGCAATATGTGCAACCCTGGTTATACTAATTATTGTCAACAATACCCACAATTTCTATCAATGAGTCTACATTATTCACCCACTAAACAAGGGAAAAGGAAGAAAAATGCTTATTACTAATAATGATAATATGACTTAATAGAGAAATTTAACTTATATCTTATATCTATCTGGATTATAATTATATTTATTTAATCTTTTTTTAATAGAATTTGACAGATATATGAATTTGGGTATGTCCGTCCATCTATCTGTGCACTTTCGTATGTTAAATGGATTTTGATCTTTACTCTAATAAAAGTATTTCACCAATTTCTTATGTTAATAAAGGGATTTGACCATTTTCTAATGATAATTAAGTGATTTCGATCTTTACTCTAATAAAGGAATTTTCCCAATTTCTTATCTAATAAAGGGATTTAATACGATAACTTATGTTAATTAAATGTATTAATCAATTTCTTATTCTAATTAAAGGATTTTAACGAGTTCTTATCTTAATTAAGTGATTTTCAGGTTAATAAGGCCACTAAATAGTGTCAAAATGAACAAAAGTATTCTCAAAATTGTTATTAAGTGTCGAAAAATGGCCAAAATTGGGTCAAAATAGGCAAATAATTGGCAAAAATAAGATAATATGTTAAGTGGGATGTGCCGCTATTTTGTGTCAGAAAAGTAATTTACAGTTTTATATTGGCAAAAATGGCTAAAATCTTTACAAAATTGGCAATACCCAGAAAAATTAAGAATTAAATTTGAGTGGCATCTGCCGCAATTAGCTGTAAATAAGGAAATTTATGTCTCAAAATAGAAAATAATCTTGTAAAACAGGCAAACCTCGTCAGAAATGGCCAAAACTTAAGTTAAAAATTCAGTGGCATCTGCCACATTTTGGCGGTATTTAATTGATTTTCAGGCTCAT
>JAQIXJ010004440.1:0-10817 GCA_034700185.1 Phthiracarus laevigatus | reverse complement strand
TAAAATAAATTTTCGTAGCTTCACTTGCATTGCGGATATAAAATATTTTTATAATTAAATTAATTCGGTTTATTTTTATTTGAAAAACTGAATTAAGCTGTTTTTTAAGTTTTATGACATAATCACTGAATTTTTACTTGTATGCCATTTCATAGGAAAACGCATCACATTAACAAATTTACGTATTCTACCAAATTAATAATTTTAATTTTTACATTAAAGTTTAAAAATATTGATAAGGGTAAAATTATGAATAAAAGAAAGTTACTTGTTATAAAAACAATAAATCTTAAAACAATTTATTAAAAACTAGTTTAGAAACAATATATTTTAATTAAATTTTAGCTAATTCATGGCCGTAACAGTTTTCTTTTATATTTAGATTAAACTAAATATTAAGAATGCATTTTAAAACAAAATTTGTACTTACAAACAGGGATTCAATCCAAAAATGATTACACATTAAAAGACTTTTAATAATATCTCAAAAAATACAACTTCTACCCGCAAGTGCAGTATGATGTGCAACAATTTTTTCAATTCCGGTAGTTGTCAGTGAAATACTACTGGTCAACAGCTCAAATGAAAAACATGGTTTAAGTGTTGGCGTGAAGAATAAATAGCTACGAACAAAAAGTTTTCGATTACCACTTTACGTATAAATTAATGCGCACCCGAATGATTGTAATATAAAACTTTTGCGTTAATGACATAATCCAGAAGAAGAAATAGTTATACAGTTAATATACAATGTAACACTTAATAACGCTTTCACTTGAACTAATAATTAGAGAACAAAGTGTATTACTGTTACAGCAAAAAAAATTAAAATCTAAATTTCGGATATACAAACCTATTGTTTGTTCTGTTATATTTACAATGCAAAAATATAATTTTTTAATTATAGTTATGATTATATTATTAAAAATGCTAAAAGCCAGAGTTTCATTCAGTTAATGTTTGAAAAAATGAATGATTTTGAATTTATTAAGCCCTCAGAGCTATATGATAATCAGAGATCGCAGAGACAAGAGTTTTTCCGCCACTGAGAGCGTTATATTCAACATTTTCGCACTGCTTTGTTGGCTCCGCGACTGCGTTAAGCTCAATCACTCTCATATTCTGCTGTATTTGTTACGTAATAACTCTTGTCTCTGCGATCTCTGATGATAATCCGTAAGTTTTATACTCTAACTTTCAGGAACCATAAAGATATGTATCGCAGGGTTGGGCCTGTAATTTCTAATTCCTCGTTATATTAACATATGTAACAAAATACTCGTAAACAGTAAATAATTCATACTTAGTATGCTTTCTATAATTAAACGTAACTCAACCATTGAATCATTTTAGTTACCAAAAAAATAGAATAACTCGAAAAAATAGTTTGGTTTTTTGTATGTGCATTTTCGTGAATAGACTATTAGTTCAGCTACAGTTATTGAGTTATTGTGGTATTTCAACGTAGGCTTGTATAATAGTACCAAAATAAATAAGCTATACTCAAATGTATGTGATGTTTTCAATTCCTAATCGTTATTAACAATAGTGGGTTAATTATTTTTAATCGTAAGTGTGTACAAGTAAATATTTAATCCTATCGATAATTTTTCGAGCAAACTTGATCGATTCCGCTGATTCAATCAGCTTATAATTTTTATTGGTAACTAAGCAGAAAAAAATTCAATTAAATTTTTAACAAAGCCTTGTTTTTGGAAAACAATTTACAAAAAGTAACCAAAAATTTTCTTTAAAACGTAATTTCATTGGCATCTGCCTTTATTAGTGAAAAAAGTTATTTTTATTGTAAAAATAGTAAAACTTCCGGTTAAAAAAGAATATTAATAATTTAAATTTATATTGCATTTAAATTTTCGCAGTTATTGATCTATGGATGATCCATGAAAATTTTTTTTGCCAATTCATCCTTAATACTGGTATTTATTGATTATCATTGTTTTCGAGTAGATACTGTATGTGATTTAATAAATAGCTAAAGTATATAATAATAACGTATAATTTTATTCAGCGAGCAATAGCTTGCTTATAACTTCATTAAAATGTTGATATCAATGAATATACTAAAAAAAGTGTATCATTAAAGAATTTTCTAATTTTGCTAAGAAAAAATATACAAAATAAATAGACTTTGTTATATAAAACCTAATAAATAGTGCAGACTTGAACTGATTCAGAATTTATTATAAGAGTTCTATTAGTTCATAAAATAAATTAATACTGATTCATATCGGATTCTAGACCGTGAAACATATGATTTATTGGTTTAAGTAAAGTTAGGAAAAAACAGAGTTGACTTAAAACTTTTTGATATTTAGTTATAGTTTTACATAATAGATGTAGTTGTACAAGAAAACTGTTCAGTTGGCAAAAAGCTCTTATATTAAAAGTATTTTAAATTAATGTACTCTAATTTTGACTTCAAAATATGCAAATTTTTTAGATGCAGTGATATTATTTAAATTTCAGATGATCTAAATATTTTTTAAACAGAATTGTTTATAAAACTTTTTAAGATTAAGTTTAAATTTAATAGTTAAGATGTTAGCCTGAAAATTTTAACCTTATTTTTGGCCATTCTTCTTCTTATATATGCCTAATTCTAATCAAAATGGTAAATTCTAATTAAGAATATAATCCCTTTATTAAGATAAACAATGGGTAGACTGACGGACGTCATACGATTTGATACCAAATCCATATAACACAAATTCATTTCATTTCTAGATTTTTAGATTAAATTATTACGCTTACAATAAAGAAAAACATTTTTCCCATTTAATTAAATAATCGAATGCATTGCGCACTCTAAACACTAAATAACAAAAAATATATTTATATTTGACAATCTTATTTAGTACTTTTATATATTTTCGCATACATATCGAAACTAGTGTTTCATAAGCAAAAGTTCTGTGTCATACTAAATCTGAATTTAGCAAAGTACTAAAACAGCAAAATACAAAAGATTATTTGAACTGAAATGTATAAATACAAGTTTGTTTCTGAAACAAAATTTAGTTTTATTCACGAATTAACCTAAGATACTAATGATTTGTTAATTAATTTTCAAATCCTCTAAAGATGATCGGTATAATCCCTTATACGGTTATAATTACATGTGTAATTTTTGTTGCCTTATTCAAGACTGCGAATAGTAATGTTCCCATTAATTATCCTAAAAGACGCAGAGTTGTTCTGACTTCGAAACAAATCATTATTGGAATTAAAAGAGGTGGTTAAAACTTAAATTTCTCAATTCAATTCTTAACTATTGGTTTATTAAGTAATTCTTATTTTGAATGCATTAATTAGACCAATACCGTAATATTATTACTAACAAACATAAGTTATTAATATATTGCTTATTTAATTCGTAAGTTTAAATATTCATTATTTCGCTTTTAGATTTTGCTTGTATTTTAATTACTGTAAATGGCATACGTGTCTAATTCTAATTAATGTTTGTAATGCTTTCACACAAAGTTTTAATTTTAGTTGAAATTTTACACTAAACTTTTAGAAAAGTCAAAATATTTAATTTTGTGGATTGTTCATCGCACATTAGGTTTATGAGACTATTGTCGTTGACTTCTCCTTTAAATGAGTAATAAAAAATATTTAAGATAGTATAATACGACATTTCCGTTAATATTTTATAGTTTAATGTGATATATTTGATTATCAATATGATGTTTATTTTTCAAATAATTAAAAAAATTTAACTTTTACTAAAAAGAGTGCTTAGAGATGTAAATTTAGGCTGAGCCTAAGGTTTCAAGTTAGGCTCTAGGCTGACTGGTTATAATATGCCTTAGGCTGTAGGCATAGGCTCCAAAATATTCTATAGGCTTAGGCTTAGGCCAGCCTATTTTTCATAACCTTAGGCTTAGGCTTTAGGCTCAAAGTAAAAAATAATTTTTAAATGAATATTTCAAAAAGATGGGCAATACTTGAAACATGAATTTATTTTTTTTCTCTTAGATAATTTTTTTCATTAAACTTCTTTACAGTTTAATAAGTATTACGTCAGTAAATAAGAGCCTAGAGGTTAGTATTATTTTTTGTTATAGGCTGTAGGCTTAGGGTCCTTTGAACATTATAGGCTTAGGCTATAGGCTGCAGCCTAAGCCTACGAAAAAAACAAAGGCTTAAGCTGTAGGCTAAGCCTAAGCCTTAGGTTAGGCTGCCTAAAACTTACATCTCTATGAGTGCTATTAAATTGTAAAATATTCTCTAAATGTTATTATTGTTTATTTGGCAATATGGTTCTAAAGTTTATATTCCTCGAATCCTGTCCTCTTCCAAAATTTAGAACCCGAGTCAAGCCATAAGACTTAGGTTCAGGATCCAGAAACTCTAAACCATAATCAGTAATTAACAAATAATTGACATTTAGACAGACATTATTCAAATGAGAATCTAAAATGTATTTTCGACACTGTATTCTGAAAACAATTTATAATAAAATAACTTTGAAACAATATAAAGCTTCACAAATTTTCGCTAATCTTCGTAGAAATAGTTTTTGTTTATATTTAGATTAAACTAAATATTAAGAATGCATAACTTTATTTTAAAATAAATTTATACTAACAAACAACGATTCATTATTATCTAAATTTTATTACACACGAAAAGATTTTTAGTGATGTCACAAAAAATAAATCTTCCCTCCACAAGTACAGTATGACATCAATTTCAAGTGCAACAATTTCTTCCGGTAATTTTGAGTGAAATAATACAGGAATGAAAATGAAAACATAGTTTAAGGGTTGGCGTGAACTGTGGTGAACAAAAAGTTTTCGATTTCACTTTACGTATGAATTAATGCGCACCCGAAGGATTGTAATCTAAAACTATCGCCTTAATGACGTAATCCAGAAGAAGAAAAGTCAATATATATTGTAACATTTAATAAGGCTTTCGCTTGAACTAACATTAGAACTTGAAGAAAGATATTCCTGTTCAGAGACGTTTAGATGTAAACTGAGATTAATATTAAATCTCTCAAAGTGAGTTTCATAAAGTTATTGTTTGAAAAAATGAATGATTCTGAACTTATTAAGCCTCATAGATATATGCTAATCCGTAAGTTTTATACTCTAACTTTCAGGGACCAAATAGATATATAACAGAGATCGCAGAGGCAAGAGTTATTGCGTAACAAATACAGCAGAATATGAGAGTGAATGAGCTTAACGCAGTCGCGTAGCCAACAAAGCAATGCGAAAATGTTGAAAATTACGCTCTCAGTGGCGGAAAAACTCTCACCTCTGCGATCACTGATATATAACTCACCAAAGATATATGTAACCCAGGGTTGGGCCTGTAATTTCAAATTCCTCGTTATATTAACATTTGTATTCTAAACTAGTTTGAAGCCCATGCTTCGCATGGATTATTATTATTTAAATAATTTGTATTGTATATTTTAATGGACCCATTTCTAGTAATTATTTGTACGTATATTCGGTTTATGCAAATATTGTGTTTATTTGAATAATGTTATTGCATACTATCGCATGCGCACTTAAGTGTACATAACTGTTTCATAGCTATATTAAATTCAAGGTTAAGTTGTTGTTATGATACGTCTCTTATAGACTAACTTCAAAGTTTGAATTTCAAATCCTTTATAAATAAGATAAACGATTATTATGTATCCTATTTGAAATACTATACTAAAAAGAGGCGGAACCACTTGTTTAGCTAATAGCAGGGTGTCCCAGAAGTGTGTCGGTCTGGGGGAGGGTAACTTTCGGACTTTTCAAAATTTTAAAAAGAATCAAACTACTCGGATTTAAGCAACAATGCTTCTCCCATCGGCCAAAAAAGATCAAAAATACATTGAATTTTTCATTTTCATTTTTAGGTAGGTCAACTTTTTGAGAATGTTGGGGACGGGTTACCCTGGGCGAGACACCCTGGCTAATAGAGATGAATGGTTTCTCAAAAAATTTCATTATTTTAATTAAAACAATGGAAGTGAGTTTAATATTACGGGAAGTGTTAATTATTTGATCGCAAAATACGTAAAAATTAATTAACCAATTAATAAGATATTAAACTTCAGCCTCTGGTCTAAATCCCAAGATTGCCAGAGAAATAAAATACCAGTAAACAGTAAATAATTCATACTTAGTATGCTTTCTATAATTAAACGTAACTCAGCCATTGAATCATTTTAGTTATCAAAGAATAGAATAACTAGAAAAAAGAATTGTTGTTTTTGTACGCGCCTTTTCGTGAGTAGATTAGTTAAGCTAATATTATTGAGTTATTGTGTTTAACTTAAGGTAGGCTTAGGTAATGGTACGAACATAATCTGCTCATAAGCTATACTCAAATGTATGCGCTCTTTTCAATTTGAAATAGTTATTGATAACAGTGGGTTAACTATTATTAATCGCCAGTGCGTACGAGTAAATATTGAATCCTATCGATAATTTTTCGACCAAATCTAAGCAATTCCGCTCATTCAATCAGCTATTAATTTTTTTTGGTAACTATGCAGATTAAAATTAATTAAATTCAAAACAAATTAGTGTTTTCAAAAAACAATTTACAAAAAAGAACAGAAAAGTTCCTTATAAATTAACAAATCACGTTACAATCAATGGGATCCCATAAAACTGAAAATAAAATATTAAAGAATTAAAATGTTTTATTGAACCGACAAACTATTAAATAAATTAAAAAAATATAACTCGCAAAGTGATTGAAATGATATATATTTAAATGAGACGTATTCATATTGAATCGAGCGTTCGCTAAATTTTTGGCCACAATTTCTTTGCTGATAGTGTGGGTGTTATCGCCGGAATCGGTAACTTTACACGTGTATACACCATAATCATCGGCAGTGGTATTCACAATGGTTACCATTTTGCTTAAGATAACGTACGAACCGCTTTGCGACTCATATCGTTCCGATAGTATCGGTTGATCGACGATACGTGGATTCTTATAGGCAAAATCAACAACAAATTATTAACTTATAGCCAATAAATTGATTATTTTCTTATTTAAACTAAAAATAAGTTTACATCTAAACTACATTATAAACTAGTTTAAAAAAATGAGTTGTCAGTTACAGTATAGTCGACATCCCAGGCCAGGATCGCGTAAATATTTTCGGGTATATGAACGAGACAGTTGAGCGATAAGTCGTCGCCAACGTTAGTCACGTTCGACGACACTTCGATGTATGGAAACAGTTCGCGGTATGTTTTCGCTAAAAACAACCAAAAATGTGTTAACAAAAACTATTGGTTTCTATGGTTTATTCGAGACATACTAATAACGTGAAGCGCAACACTAGAAAACTGTTCCCTATTTCCCAGTTTGGCTTTACAATCGATGGCACTGTAATCCTCGGTAACGTTAAAATCGCTGATATTGAAACCAATGGTGGGATCAAACTTGATATGTTCGCTCCTTAATGGATCGGATTGATAGTGACCGCTGTTCGGGTCAACCGAATGAATAGTGACTCGCGCTCGAGAATCGGTTGGTTTGCACGGTATCACCACTCGACTACGGTTCGAGAATAATGGCACGATTATGAAGTCGTCGTTACCTTCCACCGGAACCAATAGATTGATCGCATCTGTCCAACCAATATAACGGTGAAATATTAATGTTATTGTTTATATTTATTTGATTGATCGATACCGTTAACGAAAACGTATAACTGGTCCGTATAATTTGGTTCGACGGTTACGTACGTAGTGTTGTGGCTGTAATGGCACGCATACGAACCCGTTTGCCTGTAGTTCAGGTTTTGTACGATGGCTTCGCTCTCGCAGACCATTGGTTTCCGATTTCGGATGCACGTCGATGTTATTTTCGCAACCCTCTCGATTGGTGGCGAATCCTAACGAATACCCATTTACATGTCAAATGTTATGAATTAAAATATTAATTTGTCAGTTTATTGGCAATTATAAGATAATCGTTCAAAACACTCTTAGTTACTGGATTACTGCATTCCACACGAATAACAGATTTACTTGTCTATACAGTAGAGTGTAGCACTTTTTTCATCACTATTTCTCCGTGTATTTATAATTTAGCACTCATATTGATTTATAAGAAGCTTAAAATATTAATGTCCCGTTTAGAAGTTGGAAAAATACTGTTTTTACTTGTGATGCGCAAAAATGAGATATGTCTTAACTGCCATTAACTCTAAATATTTAATTCTAACCCTAAAAGATTAATAAATTTTTTAACATTAATTTGATCGGTTAAGAAAATTTTAACTCGAGTTAATTCTTTTTCCCACTAACTTTTTAATTAATTTAAATTTAACTCGAAACTGAGATAATCGGTTGACCTTGCTTTTATTTTTATATTAATCTGTTAAGAATCTGTTAAACTTAATTTTAAACTTAATCTTAATTCTTTACTTTAACCGCTAATTCTTAATTGTCGTGCATTCTAAATAGATGATTTTCGTTATTCCTAATATATAATTTTTTCTATCAATAGGTTTCCCAGAAAACAAATCTGTTAAAAAACAACTGTTAAATACGGTAGTTCTTCAACAGTTTCAACTTTAATTAAATATTCAACTTAAACCTCGCCGAAAATAATTAGGAAACACCTGAACCTACGCGACAATTAAACGAAAACACAAGCAAACAGAATTAAAAAATATCTAATGCTTTGAAACTCTAAAACCGATAATATGATTAACAATATAGATCTAATAACTAATAAAAAAATTTTAAGTCGAGCTTATGGATTTGACCATGATTGTCTGTCCGTCTGTATGTTCGTAGTCATATATTAAAAAAGGGATAGAACCCAATTATTTTATTAATAATGTGATTTGAAATTTATTATATTGGCTTAAAAACAAGTATATTTTTGTGACGCATAACCCTATGAAGAAGTGAGCTCTCTATAATTTGTTGTTCTTGTTTTACTTTGCTATTTGTAAATAAAATTAAGTTTTAATTAAATAATTGTATTTAAATTTTAGCATGTAAACAGTCCAATATTGTAGGCTTGGACAATTTTTTGAATTTTTTGATGGCTATTAAATTGTTTTTAGAATTATCATTTATCGGTTTTTATTCAATATTTCTCTAAATAATCTGTTAATATCCTTTTTATCGTAATGACATTTTTTATCAAAAATCAATTCAAACCCATACGGTAATAACATGTTAGTGTAATCTAAATTTGTCATTAAATAAATTATGTCTTAAATGTCTCAAAATGCTTTATGAATGTCAGATATTTAAAAAATTAATTCCTAAAAATTTATGTGACTTAACTTAATAAAGAATTATTTTATTACCGGGTCATTGTCAGGAAATATCCAATAAATCGGTTGACTTCCATTACATTTTAAATGTAAAGTTGAATTAGACCGAACATCGATCGTCACTTTTCCATTAATTAGCGTCAATTGTCTACCTTTCGGTGATATTATGCTCAGCTTAGGTTTTAAAACTGATGAAACTACTCTTGAAAAAGTGCTAAATAATATGCAAATGGTTATGTACGCAAATAAATTCCTCATTATGCCACAAATCGATAAAACTGAAGTTCAATAAATTTGTATGTAATTAAAAATAGACGAGTTGAAAATTTTTCATAATTTTAAAACCAGTATTGATAAAAAGCTATGCTATGAAGAATCGTTAATAGTGGGGAAATCCTGGAAAAATTTTGTTAAATTTCCTTTTCAATTAACAGTAGTAACCTATATAAGTTATAATTATATTTTCCTACAGATTATTGTTGCTGTTCCATGAATTAGATGTTAATAGTCTGTGCCCTCAGTGGCATTTAATGTAAACAATTTTATTATTCGAGAAAAATAAAACCAAAGTTTATCAAAGAGAAAAAATACATGGAATAATAATGAAATAAATGTTATCGCATGTACAAACTCTGCTTTGATTCTATTCAAGGAAAAAGGTTATGTATGTGAAAATAGTATAGTATTATGCGTAGTGCGTTCGTCATTTTAGCAGGCCTTACAGTAATATAAAGTAGTGTAGAGGACTAGTGTCTTTAAAGAATGGTGCAAAAAAAACATTTATCGCAGTGAATTCCAATAAATCACTAATATTTCCAACAGCCTAATAGCGTACGCTTAACTTTCACTTTCAGGTAAAGGAAACCAGTTGCAATCATTGGTAAAAAAGAGTAGAAATATTCAAGGATATCTAGCACTGAAATTAAATGCCGTATAAATACTGTACAGTACTAATGCGCGATTTATTAGGACAATACCTAGTACGGTATGGGTATATCATAGTAAGAGTATATCTTGAACGGGTCAGTTTTAGACATAAATGCTAACCATTGTGTACTGCATAGTATATAACTCTGTAGCGATAGTAATTCCTTATTTCGAATTTTATTAGATGATGATGTTAGAATGCTCATTTTCTTAGAGCTGGATATTAACGACGTACGCTCAAAATAGTAAGGAATTGAACTGAGCTTCAAAAATAAAATGTACGTATGAATAAAGTTGGGAGTTCCTGAAAACTCCCATTTTTACAAGACTATGGTGTAGTTTTATACTTTTAAAATCATTAAATTTATAAGTTACATTGTAATTCTGATCCAAAGTATCCCAAAATATTTTTAATGTCCATAATTTTTAAGATTTTGCCCAAAAATGTCATTAAAATGATAAAATTTGTTATAAAACATTTAATCATTTAAGATATCTTCATAGTTACCCAAGGAGGGGTGCTAGCCCAGGGTTGGGGGGGGGGGGGGGGGGGGGGGGGGGGGGGGGGGGGGGGGGGGGGGGGGGGGGGGGG
>JAQIXJ010004439.1:0-10817 GCA_034700185.1 Phthiracarus laevigatus | reverse complement strand
GAATATTGTTAAATAAAAGATAAATGAAATAATTAAAGTGTGAATGCAACAATTAAATATATAAAACGAGTGCTGTACCGTATATTAACAAATAAAAAGTTATACATACGGGCATTATGTTTTTCTACCCGCGAAGCGGGTTTTGAACTAGTAAATACTAATAAAATATAGCGAAGACGTGATAAATTTAATTGTTGCTCCGTTAATATATATTTATATAAACTATATATTTGAATTTATTGAAATAATATTATTATTTTCCACAAAGAATTTCACTGAATTTTGTTCAATTCCTCAAAAAATTTCTGCAAATAGTTGAAGAATATGCAACAAAACATTATGGCGGCTTTTCGAGCTAACATTCAGTTGCTCTTATCGAAAGTGGAGGAACGCACGGAAGATCTTTGTCATCTATTAGATCAAAATATTAATAATTAAGTACGATTTGCTACTAACTTAATAAATTTTCAAAATAATCAATTTGATAAAAATTCTCATCTCTAATAAGTCAACTCATACTGTAATGCTAAACGAACTTTAAAATGGAAAGACTGGTTTCAAATGAATAATGATGGCAGACAAGCCAGCTTAAGCTCAAGATAAAGTTGAAATATAAGATTCAGTGTAATTCTAAAGCTCGAAGCTCAACATCTTTTGAGCTTAAATTTGTAAGCTCACCTCAAGCTTAATTCAACGAGATTATTGAGCTTGTGTTGAGATTAATAAAAACAAACTTTTACTATAATTTTTTTCGAATTTTATATAAGCATTGCATACATCAATAAAATATTGTTGAATTTGAAATATAATAATAAACTTAATCTTATTTGCAAGCTTTTGAGTTAAAAAAAGCGATATTTTACAAGTAGTTATGACATAAAAATTGGAATATGTAAACAAATATTAAATAACTCATATAAATTGTGAATTTTAAATTTTTTTGTGTGATATAAGCTCACAGCTAAGCTCAAGTCCATTCATTAATTAGTAAGCTCAAGCTCAGGAGAACATTTTAATTTTGAAGCTCAGCTAAATTTTTCTTTGTTTTTAGCTTAAGCTCTGCATGCTCAAGCTCAAGCTCATTAAAAATGAGCTTTCTTCCATCATTAGTTACTAACAATGTTACTAATAATTATTATTTCAGAAATTTTGAAAAAATAAACAACTCAAATATTTTAATTACTCGTTTTTATATTAAAATACTAGAATTTAAAGCAAAACTATTCACTCTTAAATTATTCAAAAATAAAATAGTCTTATAACGCAAGTATCAATCTTGTATCATAAAAATACGATATTCTTATTCGAATTTCATTACAAATTTTATTTGTAAATTCTCAATTTTGCAATACAAATTAAATCGGTCTCGAAATTTGTATAAACATACTCTTAAGTTCTATAGCATTTTTATTATCTCATTTAATGTTTATTGTAAAATAAAAAAAACCTTTACCACACATTTTTATATTCAAAAATTTAAATTCGAATCAATATAAAAATTTAGTGAGCAATAAAAAGTATTGTTGCAATAAACCCAAATGATGATTACTACATTTTTTACTGTATATTTTATAATGTCTGTAATTTTGTAAATTTATTTACTTATAATAAAAATATTATGAAAAATGGATTTTGTGGCAATAATTCTCTTTTAAAAATTAATAAGAAAAATTATTTCTATTTGATTATTTCAAAGTAATTCAACTGTACTCAAAAAAAATTATTTTGAATATTAATAAAAATAAAATTTTCCAAAGAAGAAGATAATATTTAAATAAATATCAACTTTTATAAAAGCAAATATTTAATTTCAATAATTTTATTCACATTTTCAAATCATTGTACATTATGTCGAACCAATCATATTTCTTGAAAAAGAACTCAAAAATGTTGCTAAACTACTACACAAACTTGGACGCGCTATCGAAGTATGTCGGCGTGTCATTCACCGAAAATGGTCGCAACAATTTCAATGCAACAATTAAGTTTTGGATCATCTATTTTATATTGATTGGTCTCGCATTGAAATATATTTTTTTGTTACTATACGTTGATAACAATGACGAATACAATCTATTTAAATATTGCGACATTGGATACATTAATAACATTTCAATGCGCGTTATGACGGATATGATGGTTTTAAGCAGTCTGATTAGCTTAACCCTAACGATGACAACGCATAAACTTTATGGCAACTTATGGTTACATAATTTGCAGTCAATCTACAATGAAATAAATATTCAACCATTGTTTGCCTTAAAACTGTACAAATTTTCTCGAACCACGCAATATATGGTAAATCTTATTGTATCTGCTATGATGTCCTGCTATTTAATAATAGCATTCGGAGTATTTATTAATTCAACTCGTCTACCAATAACCACTTTCATTATATATTTTGTGGAGTCGACTTTTTTGGGTGTCGCCATATCTATTTATTTGAGCAGAGGAATAGGAATATATTTGCTAACGTGTCAGTTACTGTCACTTACATTTAGAAGCATTAACAGCGAAATAACCACTGTTACGAATAATAGCAAATTATCCGATTTATTGGCGAAGCATTACCAGGCATGCGATATGGTTAACGAAACAATTGATATATTAAAAGCAATATTTGCCATTAATTGTTTAAATATTGGGCAAAGTCTTTGTTATACGTTTTATAATGCATTGTTTAGTCCACTTAAGTACGAATCGAATTTAGTTCAACTTTGTACGGCCACGTATTTCGCTTTATTTTTATTTGTATTGTCGCAAATGGCTGGAAACATTGATAGTGACGCTAAACTTGGATTGCATTTTATTCTTGGATACGCCAATCGGACTCATCTCTCAAAGGATTTATCTTTTCGTGTGAGACAATTATTGTTTTGTGCATTTTCTTATTTGTGTTTATTCTTATAGAATTGAGATTTGCAATATTAATAGAAACTAATATTTGTTGTAATTTTAATTAATTTAGGTAAAACTTTACTTTAATCGTACAAATATGTCAATAATTGGTTTATCGATTGGTGGCAATGCTGTAAACACTAAAACATGGATTACTGTAAGTTAATAATAAATTAAAATTATTTTTCCCTAAACAATAATTAATCTTTTTCAGATCATTTCGTTAATTTTATGGTATTTTTCTTTGCTATTAAAAAGTAAAAAGTAAATAATTCATTCGTAATAGAATTTATATTATTATTATTTGTCTATTAATTTTATAACTACGTTTAAAGCCTACCAAATAAAATTCTTAAATAAATTTTAAACATTGTCTCGATTCTTTTGTGCCTCTTATAAACAAGATTTCTCGTTACTCTACTATAAGACAGGTTAACCTTGGTTTCCCGCATTAACCTTCAAACATTTTCAAAATACCCTATTATCTCAATTACTTACGTAATAGTGTCAAGGATTTTATCACTTTACTCATAAAACAGAGAAAAGTTATTATCACATGCTAAGTCATCTGTTTAGCCATTTGCGTCTCAATATTGTGGTGAGAAAATTAAGTTCTTAAGTGCTTCAGAGCAACAATGTCCTATGATCTTATTCAACATGAAAAAGTGCTATTATTTAAGATATATTTAATAAAATGGCGATGACTAACGATTTCAAGAAAATATGGCCACTTGAGCGTTCACGTGAGTATAGGGTGCGTTGCGATTTACTATCTTTCTATTTTTCGCTGTGTGCTAATTAGTATTTTAAGTGCACACACTCCTCGATTATCTGTTTGGGGAAAATGTGTGGTAAACAAGATAAAATTTTTGTTACGTATAAAAAACTTGATAATAGACAGCTATATATTTATTTATTATAACGTTTAGTTACTCATGAAGTAATATTAGCTAAAATTATGTTTGCGATCGACGCTTATTTTTCATTATGATTTTACCATCAATAATTGCAGGACAACTATTAAATTGCTATTAATTAATTTTCTAATATTTTCTAAAAAGGTTTTTAATAAAATAACACTGATTAGCGCACAAACACGGTGGTTATCGCGCAAAGAGAATCAGCAAATGATAAGATATCGCGTATTATTGCCATAACGTGTTTGCTATTCACTAGTGTTTGTTTATTATTACGGTAATATCATTTGAAACGTTCAGATCCTTATACTAAAAAACTTCAATTCAAAAAAAATGTATAAATTTCTAAAAAACGGACGATTATTAGCGATAGTTTCGGGCAATAATCTATGCAAAAAATTCTCAACCACATCGCAGCTCAAACGGATCGAAAATGTTTTAATACTGGGTGCCGGTTTAATGGGTTCGGGCATTGCCCAGTCGTGCGCCACTTCCGGTAACTTCTCTTCGATCGCGTTATACGACACCAGTGACCGTCAGTTAGACATCGCCAAAGTGCGAATTAAGCAAAGTGTCGACAAACTTTTCGACCGAAAACGGGTGAAGTTAAACAGTGAACAATCGCTCGGTAGTATTAGATTTACGAAACAACTGAATCCGGTGTACGAACAAAATCTGTTAATCATCGAAGCGGTACCCGAAATATTAGACGTAAAACAGGACCTGTTCAGAGACCTATGTTCGATGTTCAGCGGTTCCAAGTCAGTGATCTACACGACAAACACGTCGTCGCTGTCGTGCAACGAAATCGCTATTAACGTCGACTGTAGAGAACGGTTCGCTGGACTACACTTCTTCAATCCGGTGCCGATAATGCAATTGGTCGAAATAATTCGGTTAATTAACGGCACCAACGATGAAACGCACGAAGCGTTGGTCCAGTTTGTGCGCGACATCGGTAAGACAGGGGTCACGTGCAAAGACACGCCCGGTTTTATCGTCAATCGGTTGCTGATCCCGTACATGCAAGACGCGGTTAAAATGTTGGAAAGAGGTGACGCCACTATTAGCGATATCGACACCGCCATGAAGTTGGGCGCCGGTTATCCGATGGGTCCGTTCGAATTGATGGATTATACCGGTTTGGACACCAATCAGTTCGTTATCGACGCGTTGCAAAATCGAAAAGATTTTGATTTAGACGTGTATGAGTCAAAAATTATTAAGAAATTGGTTAAAGAGGGTAATCTGGGACGAAAAAGTGGTAAAGGTTTCTACGAATACAACGAGTTCTATTAAATTGTCTTTGTTTTTGTTAGTTAACTTTGGTTTTTATTATTAATTTAATTTTAGCTGTAACAAAACACGTTACTGTTTACGTAAATTATTAATATTACTGCCAATCGATAATTGTTTTATTTTTGTATCAATGTTTATGAATGGTTTAGTTCCAAATAACTGTTATTAACGGTAATTTATTTTTCTAACGTTGTTATGTTTTTAGTATTTTTGATTAAACGAGCCTTTAAAACTCAGGTTTTTGTTGTGAATTATCAAACAAATACTGTACAATAAATGAGCTGTTAATTTAATCGAATCCGCATTAACAATAAAGATTATGTCAAGCAAATAGATAACAGCAATTAAATGGCAATTACGTGCTTAACCGCCATATACTGTAATTAAAAAAAAAGAATTTTGTAAAAATCAAAGCTCTTTATTAATATAATAACTTTTAAAAAATATATTCTGAATATTATTTTGTTGGTGTAAATCTTTTAAAATAAAAAGCTTTACTTTTAGCTCAGTTTTTAAACATAAAAGTCATTGTCCTCTTTCCATTGAATTTTGAAAATAATATTATAAAGAATTTAATTGAAATAAATTGCTTTCAATAATCTCAATAACACGCACTAATTTTACTGTTATAATAGATGTTAAGAAATAAACTTTAAAAGATGTTTTAAAAACGTAATGAATTTCCTATAAATATGCAAAAAAGAGAGATGCATTTAGTTTTTATTAAACATATTAATATCTTTAATTAATCACTAGTTGTTAACATTTACTTTAATCATTCACGAAAATGCGTGATACACAAGTCATTTCACAAATTATATGTTTATTGCTATTCTTTTCAATGACTCAAACTATTATGGCTGGACATTATGGGCAAGTATTGTATAATTAGTTAATTTTATTTTAAAATAATGTTATGATTCTATAATTTTAAAAATTTACGCCTGAATAAAAATATTTTTACTAATTTGAAACAACTTTCGAATCAATTTAGTTTTACAAACAAGTTATATTAAATTTCAGTAATTTCTAAAAAATAGACGGATTTGCTTATTAAAATATAGTTTTTGTTTATTTCGAATTTTTTGATAAAGTTATTTTGATAAAAATATATATTTATACACAACAGTGTAACGTATTTAATTGCGCAACGTTTCGACTAGACAACATTCATGCGATTTATGCAGATTTAAAATTGTAATAATTTAATTATTGGGAAAAATTATTAAAAAAAATTAAAAATTAAGCACAATTTAAGATACAACTAAACAGCACACAAAATTAACTGAAAAATTTTTCTGTTTGTTGCTAAAGTTGTTTATTGGAGAGTAGTTTATTATTTTATCCTAAACTACTTGATTTAAATAATAGTTTAGCAAGAATTTTAACATCTCTTTATTAACAGCTATACAGTCCAAAAAATAGCCTTAGTTTTAGTATTGATTCGAGCTAAGCTCAAAAAATAGAAAAAAATAAAATTAAAGCACTTAAACCGAAAAAAATATTTCATAAATTTAAATTATATTTATAAATTAGTATATCGATTACGCAAAAATAAATCAAATAATTTGCTTTAGACACCACGGTCACGGTGGATATGGTGGCCACGGAGGAGTTCTTTTAGTAACTGGAGGCAATAATAAAAGTAAAAGGGATCGAAATATAATAATAATTGGTGGAAGAGGTACTAATCATGGTCACGGCCATCATCACTATTACAATAAAAAGCCTCAAATCATTCCCATTCCGATTCCAATATTTTTTCCAAATCATAAACAAGACTACCATCACTATTACCAAGACTTCAAGCACTACGACATTGGACACAAGGGTTATAACGGATTTCACTGATTTGATGAACAAAAATACAAAAGGGTTTTGCAACAATTTAGACTTACTTTTATTGTGGCTTTATGTTTATTTGTAAAATGTTAAACCAATTTTAATTTTTTATGATATCTCTGTAATAAATCATTTAGAGTGAAAAACATATTATCACAACCTTAATAATGAACTTTGCTACAATTATTTATCATTAATCACAACAATAATATTTTTAACCTGAGTTATAAAATATTTTGTATGCCCTTGAACTTAATAATAAGCAGGGTGTCCCAAAGTGTGCCGGTCTGGGGGAGGTTACTTTTCGACTTTTAAAATTTTAGGGAGGGGGGTCAAACTACTCGGATTTAAGCGACAATTTTTCTGCCATCGGACAATAAAACATTAAAAAACAAGAGTGACACATTCATAGAGAGCTCACTTCTAATGGGTATTTGCAATCTTATGTAACAAATATATTAGTTTTTTAGTCAAGATGGTAAAATGCCAATTAATTATAAAAAATAGAAGAAATCCCTTTATAGACATAAGACTGTGGACACACAGACGGACGGACAGACGGACGGACGGACAGTGTCAAAAGCATAAGCTCTACTTTTTTAAAAAGTGAGCTAAAAATTTTCCCCATAGAGATGTCATTTCTCGGTTTTAGGTAGGGGGGTCAACTTTTTGAGAATTCATGGGGGGGGGGGGCTACCCCCTCCAGTCCCCCTCTGGGACACCCTGATAAGAAGTATCAGTTTAGTTTTTTATCAGTACCCGTTAGGTTACGTATGTTATTTATGTTACTTTGTCTATTCAAAGTTAGCTAAAAATTTTAAAAATAAAAAAAGCAGATTCCTAGAATTGCTTTAAAATCGCTAATATATTTAAGTTTAATAATGTCATATACCATAGTTACCCAAGGTCTGGGGTGCTAGGGGGTGTCAGATCCTAAAAATTTCAATTTTTTTGGAGAGAGGTCTAAAACTCATCGGATTTAAACGACAATTTTATTGGTCTTCGGACTAAAATGTTATTTTCCCAACAAAAATTACCACCTTTCAATACATTCTCGATTTTTCATGAGTGGGAGAGTCAAATTTTCCATAATTCCAGGGGAGTCAACCATGGATAACCTTGGTTAATTATGGTAATATACTTAATAATAAAATCTCGTTTAATAGTATAATCTATTTAGTAATAATAAATATTATACTAACTAAATTATTTTTTTCCCAATAATATATCCTACATTTTACTTGTCCCCTAACGATAAGGAAATAAATCAAAGCAGGAAACTACTTAAAAATGACATTTTATTGAATATTTAAGAATTAATCAAAACGTCAATTTAAAGGATTTAAATTTATATATTCAAATATTTGTTTGACAATTTATTAAAAAATAAAACCGCTAAAATTGCTCAATATCTATCAAATAATTACACACAGCCATACCCCCGAAAGATATAATTCATAGAAATTAATTGCTTTATATTTGAAGCATTTATTTCATTTTTAAAATTATTCAAAACATTAACGAAAACCAACCAATCAAATCAAATCATATTGTATGTCAAAATACCATACATATAGTGATTAATATTATTAATATGATTGCCTTGTAATGCATTAAAAATATATTTAAAAGCAGTTTTGTTAAAATTGTTTTAATTTTTTTGATAATTTATTGCCTTTAAAATGTAACATATACTTTGGAATTTAGCGAAAAATATTTCAAAAATTAAACGATTAATTGAAAACATAGAGGAATTCTGATTCCAAATAAAATGAATTACTATTTAAATCGCTGCAAATTATTACTCTTTTCTAAATTATTGTTTAAAAAATTACTTCAACATTTATCAAAGTGTTCGTTATAAATATAATACTATAATGAAGTTATTTATACTGATTGCGGCATTACTTGCTTCACTTCTACCAATGACGAGCTCCCATCAATATCCTAATCATGGTAACAATAAAACTATTCGGTATATTATGAGAGTTGCAGCTCATCAAAAGAAATGCAGATCACCAGACTACCCATTTCTTCCGAAAATGTGTTATTTGGTGCAACGTCCGCCAAGCCAAAAATGGGTGGTATACGACAAAGATATCGAAGGTTTTAAATACATACCCGGTCGCGAATACGTAATCGAAGTCAAGGAAATACCGAACCCCGACCAACCCCTGCCAGCAGACGCTCCCGAGAAAATAGTTTACTTGATCAAGATTCTCGAGAATAAGAGAGTGCAAAAATATCCTCGACCACAACATCATCATCAAAGACTTTAGACTTTATAATACCGTATTATTATGTTATTGTTATCCCTATAACTTTGTTTTTTCAAATTGTAATTGTTATATTTACTGAATTAACTTCTGATTAATTAATTTTACATATGAAAAATATTCTATTTAAGCATAAATGATTTGCTGAATAATTGCAAACTATAAATATTTTACTGTATATTTGATAATTTAATTATACTGTATGTGCATAGTAATTTGATCAACAATCGCGATTAATGTATTATTTGAAGATATTATTCGTGTACTAAATTAAACTTATTGATAAAAACCGATACAAATCAACTTTAATTACATTTAGCTTAAGCCATATTAAACTGAAAGTTAATGTTTTTTTTTATAAATGACCTTAGTTTAACTTAAGAGAGCTCGCAATGTGGCTTAATCTAGATTAAATACACGTTCGAATAAAATAAAGCTCTGAATTTAAAGGATTAACTTATTAAAGTGTTATTTTTTATTTGTTATATATTATTGATTTATAAACAAATGAGAGTAAAATGCAATCAAAATTTTTAAAAATATTAAATTAAGCAAACTTATAATAATGTCTACAGTTTATTCGAATTAGTAATAATGAAGTTGAATACCACTAATTTAAACCAGCAAATTTACCACATAAGTGAAAACAGTTTAAAATATCGGATTTAATGACACTGAATAAAGTAATTTATGAATTGAATTACCTGGTATGAGAATGTTTAATGTAGTGAATACAATGGAAACAAGAACTTAAGTAAATATTATAACCGCTTGTACGTATTTATTTATAAAACATAAGTTAGTGGTAGTCTAATAGTTAATAATCATAAGTATTAGTAAGCATTGTGAAAAAGAGTTGTGACTTAGTGTAATTATCAAATACTATAAAAGAGGAATAGTCAGTTTTTTATTTGTTTAAATAACTTAAAAAATGATTGCAGCTTAAATTTTATAATTAACAATAATTAACTATAAAATATTTGATCGCATGCCAACATTTCATTTACCAAAAAGTTTAAACGAACTTAAAAATAACATTATTCATGACTGATATCAAAAACATACATTAGTCACAAAAAACTTAGTTAATCCTGAAATTAAATTAAATTTATGATGATGCTATTTTTTGCGTAAAATAGTTAATAAAAACTACTTTCCCGCAAATATATTATAAGTTATTAAGTTGAACTTCCGATTAAACTAAAAAATTATTGAAATATGTGCAACAAGTTAATTAAGAAACTCTTCAATAATCGAGTAAAATATTTTAAGGATTGCATAACATTTAATAATGAAAATTATGATAACGCAATGAAAATAATTGTATCATTCATTGAAAGAACGCAAAGTCTGGGATCAGAATCATTGTTAGAATTCTTAAAAGGCAAACAATCACTAAAACATAGGCGAATCGCCATATGTTTGATACTACTGTATATGTTTCTAACTTTAAGAGGCATTTTGGCGATGATATTCACTCAACCAGTAATGATGCTAATATTTGGTGGTATAAGCTATAATTTTGGTGACCATAACATGATTAAACTTGGGTACTCTGCCATTACTTTTATTACGATGGCATTTG
>JAQIXJ010004438.1:0-10817 GCA_034700185.1 Phthiracarus laevigatus | reverse complement strand
TAACAATTTGATTTTATAAATGTTTTTTCCATTGATAGGTAAATCAAGATATGATGCTCACACACGCTATTGTGATATTTTATAGGTTTTATACTCGATTAGGTATGTTTAAACTCGATTGCACACTAATTTGAGTAAAATACGGCGCAAAACAGCATAGAAATCAGTTTAATTCGCTGTAATTTAAAAAAGAATGATTTTAACGACGTATTTTTAAAATTAAATTGCTATTCGCCGTGTTTTACCAGAAATTGCGATTAAATTGCCTTAAAATATGATGAAAACCCAATACGACTTCCTTATTATTTACTGATAACTATGAAAGAGTACATCAGCCTTACTGATATTTTCTATATGTTTATGAAACCTAATTTGTTTATTCCAATGTTCTAAATATTTTGTAAATATTACTTTTCAGCAACAAATTTCCACAATTCTTTTTAAATGAAGGTAATTATATTTTTATTTCAATTGATTATAAACGTGCAAATATTTGTATTTAATGATGAGAATGACCACCAAGATCTCTGATCTTTTTGATGTATATTATTAGCTCTATCTGAATATTAAATTTTAATACGTTATTCGGTTATTATTCCTATTATTAATAGGTATTAATGGATTTTAATTTTGCATTTTATAGATATGTTTTGGCGCATCAGTGCGTACATGTGTTCTGACAAACTCTCAAAGGTGTGTATTGTTGATCACATATTGGTTTATTTGAATAAATTGCATGTGTACTATGATGCGTAAAAGTGTGGAATCTCAATGATTATTATATGATTTTAATATTAAAAATTATCTGATACCTTAGTAACTAATTGAACATGTTTTTATTATGTGCGATAAATTCACTAATTTTATGTTTTTTTTTCAATCATTTTCAGTGCTTAACGGAACAGTAAACTGTGTACGTATTGAACCAAAATTTTTATTTTCCATTTAACCGTTAATATATTTTTTGTGATGAATTATGATTTTGCCAATTGAAACAGAATGAAAAGATAATGCATTCCGTTCCTATTTAACTGATTATTTCTAATTATTTTTGTTTATAATCAAAAATTACTACTCAAATGTTTATAACTTGGTTTTGTTTTGTAGATCTTCTAAAATAATGAATTATTGGAATCAAAACATTGGATATATTTAACATATGAAAAAATTAATCTGTGAGTGAATTATTTTGTACGCACTAATTTCGTTATTAAAAATGATGATAATAAGATAGGGACAAATGAATAATTTATGATTATTTTTCTATTCTGATAATTTTTTGAAATCAATTTGATTTTCATTTGTTTCCGATAGAAGTCTATAATTTATTTGTACTACTTTTTAGGTCAAAATTGGTATATAAACGCATATAATAAACGCACTCAATTACAGGTTAGTAAATTTGCAGTTTATTACCATTTCTTTTACTAATTATATGATGAGTAAAATGACATACCCTATGAAACGAGATATTATAATAATATCCCGCCGTTACGTGATTGTTATTTCTTCGCCTGAAACAATTTTGCCATTAAATAACATAAGCTTACTATTTTTGCGTGTTATTAATTTTCGGACTATTATTAGGAACAAAATGGACTGTTCTTCGCGTATTAAACGTACTTTAGATGTTCAATGCAATGACACCGAATTGAATAGTATTATTGAAAAAATAAACGAAGAATATCCAAACGTTGATGTGGTAACCAAACCCAAAATAGATAACGGACTTCTAGTCGAAGTTTCATTCGAAGCTGTTTCTAATAATCAAATCGATACCGCAGAAGCGTTGTTCCGGTTCTTTCTTCCGACAAATGCTTTGAATGGCGTATCGCTTTCTAACAGCGAAATGCACGACGCAATGCTTAAATACGGTGAACAACGCGTGTTTGTTATGAATAGCCTATCAATTGTTGATAAATGCCTTAATGATTATAAACCAAATGAAATATGTGTCGGTTTTAATGGTGGCAAAGACTGTACAGTATTGCTTCATATGGTTTATTCATGTTTTACCGCAAAGTATCCTAACGAGCAGTTGCGAGTATTTTACATAAAAATGCCGCATTCATTTCCACCACTCGACCAGTTTGTAGAGTTGACGACTAAGAGGTATAAATTGAAGTTATTGTCATACTCTGGTCCTGATTATAAAATTGCTTTGAATAAACTCAAAACTGATACTGTAATTAAAGCAATATTCATGGGAACAAGAATTAGTGATTTACCCAACTATGTTAAGATGACTCCGTTTCAGATGACAGACCAGGGATGGCCGCAGTTTATGCGAGTTTGTCCATTATTGCATTTCTCTTACCATCAAGTTTGGTGCTTTATTCGTCATCTTAATGTTCCATATTGTTCTTTATATGATAAAGGGTAATATTTCAATTAATCCATCACTAGTTTTGATTTTATAGAGAACACGTACCCAAATATATTTGACAATTTTTATTTTCATAGCACTCTTGATTATTTGCTTTAAAAAACTGCTTATACCGTTAATTGTTTCTCTATAAAAACAACACTAGACTGACTTGCATCTGATATATAACTAGATTGTGTATGCACTCGTTCTATTGATTCACTTTTGTTATAGCTATACCTCAATCGGTTCGCCACTAAATACATGCCAAAATCCTTTATTGAAACAGAAGACTAAAAGAGGAGAAATAGTTTATTTGCCGGCATATATGTTGAAGGATGAGGAGAAAGAGCGATCAGGAAGAACTCAATAAATGTATTGAATTTATTTTTAAATTCGAGTATAAAGGTTATAGTTTTTTATTAAATGTTATTTTTGAGATTTTCGCATAACTTGGCCATATTTTGTATTTATTTTTTTATATAACATAAATGTAAATTGTTGATAGTTTATTAAAAGATTTTATATGTAAATTCGTTGAAATGGTTCTAGAATTCGCTAAAAAAATAGTGATTCTTATTCGAGATTTATTTCAAGTTATTTATAGACAACTGTTTACATATTTGTTTCACAATGAATCAGACCGTAAAAATAAATGTAAACACACGATAACGTGTGGTGTAAATTTGGATTTCCTTAATTGGTTGATGTGATTGATTTCCATATACACGAACGGATACATAACGCATTTTTACTACGGTATCGATTTATCGGTTTTCCTCAATTTAAATAATTTTTGTCGCACACGACGTCTGCCGCAGTATAGGTTTTGCATAATAGTTGAGAATAGTTGCGTAATTCTCTGAATAGTATACTAGTATAATCGGTATTAATATGAAAATAGCCGGTTGTTTAGGCAATCGCATTTGAGTTCATGTAGACGTAAAGAATAATATATGATGTTTCGTAAATTGCATAATAATTGCGTCAAGTATTGATACAATTGATGACATGCGCAATCATTTAATAAATAGTCAACCTTGAAGTGGAAATACTATCATAGATATAAATTGGTGACAATTAAAAGTTTAATCATTTTTCGTTTTGTTTAACAATAGTAGTTGCGGTTAAACGTAGAATAAAAATTGATAATTTGGACTACAGTTGCATAGTTTTGTTTGCATATAAGCGAATACTGAAATAAAGTTTGTGATATTTTTAACTTCAAATTTCTTAAAGTTAACATTCATTTCAGTGCAACATTTCATTTAAGGCTAACCGTAAATATTGAGTGCGTTAACTATTTTAATATTTTTACTATCAAATATTATACATCAATTTCATTGAATTTAAATAATTGTTAATTCATTGGTTCGCGTATCGACTATTTCAATGTCTGTCTATAAAGATATAGTGATCATAGGTAACGGTCCTTCAGCGATCACATTAAGTTATTTGTTAGCCGGTAATTGGCCTTATTATACACCAACACAACCGCATTCTAATCAATATTTGCATGCATTGCTGACGCGTGAAAATACCACAAATTTATCATTAGTTGAACAAGATTTAGAAGAATTAAGCAATGGATTGCATGGCAGATCAATAAACCCCGTATCAGTATTATTAGATCAGTTACAACACCCGGAAGCGGATTTTGGTATTGAATTGCCATCTATGCTATCGTGGAAATTACATGAAAAGCGAACAGTGGACCACATTGTGATTGGTAAGGGTATGCCTGGAGGCGCGTGGCATAAAATGCATGATTGCAAAGAAACTCTGACCATCAGTTTGAGCTCTTGGATGCAATTGCCTAATATGGACATCAAAGAATGGTGTAGTGAACCACGAAGAGAAAGTAGAGTTAATTTGTCGACAGTCGCTGATTATTATAGAGATTACGTTAAATTTCAAGGATTGACCCGTTTTTTCAAGAACTTTAGTACTGTAACCTCAGTTTTGTTTAACGATGACACTCAATATTTCGAGGTTGATGTTCAAAGCTTAAATGATAAACAAGTGAAATACATAACGCCAAAAGTAGTGTTAGCGACAGGCAATTCCGATAATCCTAACAGTTTGTCTGTTAGAGGCGAAGATTTGCCATTTGTTTTGCATTCACTCAATGAACTGGAATATCTTATATCCGAAAATAAGCTGAATCGCCACTCAGACCCTATACTAATAATCGGTGCAGGACTTAGTGCAGCGGATGCAGTGATTGCCACGCGATTTAAACGAATTCCTACCGTACACGCGTTTCGACGACATCCCGACGATCCAGAATTAATATTCAATCAGTTGCCAGAAAATATGTACCCAGAATACCACAAAGTTCACTCAAAAATGAAGGGCAAATCACTGCCGAATAATGGGTACGAACCGCTTGCCATGCATTGCGTTAAAGAAATAAGAGAAAACAAAGAAATAGTTTTGACCAATTTAATAGGCGCTGACGACACGCAGCTCACAACTTGCATCACTATTAAAGTGTCGTACGTGTTAGTTCTAATTGGTTACAAGCCTGACCTTCAATTTTTAAAGCCTAAACAATTATTGCTCAAACTGGGAATTAAGAAAATGGAACCAATTCATCCGCGACACAATCCAATTAATATCGATTCATATACGCATGAAAGTATTGCGATGCCATCGCTATACGCTTTGGGGCCATTAGTTGGCGATAATTTTGTGCGTTTCGTTCAGGGAGGAGCTCTCGCTGTAACGAACCATTATTGGAAAACCAACCATCATTTACTTTAAATTATTTAATTCACACAAATAATTAATATATACATTGCGTGTAAACTTAAAGGTAAGGAAATATATCAAGAGATGTGTGCATTTTCGGTGTCTCAATACCTGCAAAAAATAAAAAAAAGTCTCTTCCCCTTACAAACTGATGCAAAACGTAGAGATTATTGATTTTAAAATATTAAATTTTATATTTTGATACATTTTTTTCTCAATTTAAGATTACAATTTTTTTCAATGAAACCCCCCATTTTTTTCTCGGACGTACATATTTTTTTCTCTTTTCTTTTTTTTAAATGAATTTCTTTTCACTTTTATTCTTTTAGAGATGGGCAACAACAGTATGCATCAGATGTGAAGGGGATTTAGTGAAAAGATTATTTGAAATAACAGGAATAGGATGAGATGAATCCATTTACCGTCAAAATACTGTACCAAAATCTTCAATAAGGACTGAATCCGAACCAACTTCCACGACGGCTGTCGCAAAAAGTAAACATAAGCGTATAAGGATTGGAGAGAAGTTTAATTGTAGCCTAAAATAGTGTCACCTGTAAGGTCTCCGCGATGGTCTGCCGCTATACCACGGAGCGCCGCGACCCATATAAGCACCACGTCGTGAACCGCGGGAACCTCTCGGCGGACGGTTTGTGGTACTAATTCCTGGCCGATTCGTTCGTTTCGCGCTAACCTTTTTTAATATACAAGTGCTTCATCATAATTGGATATCAATGTTTATTAATTTTTAAGAATTTTTTTAGCTCCATTCTTACAAAAAAACAGATTTTATAACTTTAGCTCAAATTGTGAAGAAAGTATCACGCGTTAAAAATGTGCTAAAAATTGCTATCATAACGCTATATTTGGTATCGTTTGTACTTTGTTGTATTGAATTATAATAGTTATAAAATGTTTATTTAGTCCTCGATAACGAAGTTTTATATGTAAAATATTCCTTATCATAAAACAATTAAACGCAAAGAAAATAAAACAAAAATATTTATTTTTGGTGCTCATAATAGTATAAGCGATTTGCGTAATAACTATTTAAGCTTTTAATGAAATTATGCTAATATTCGCAGTTAGATTATTACAGATAACTAAATATTATCGTAAATGATATTGAAAAGGTTTGTAAAAAACTAAGTACCTATTTATGAGACTATAGGAGTAATTGAGGAAATTAACACAAACTTACTCGAATTTGTCGCCCTTTAAACAATGATTCGTCGAGTGCTGTCGCCGTTTCCACCGAATCTTTATCAGCAAACTCAATATACGCAAATCTGTAGTTTGATTAACAATCATTATTAGAAATATAAGCTTATGATATACAGTAAACATCAATAATATGGAAACAAGACAATTACCCTTTCGGATGTCCAGTATATTTATCACAAAGTATGGTCACTCTATTAACTGAACCACAACCATGAAAATGCCTCTCAAGATCATCAGCAGTGGCCGAATAATCGACCTATAATTTAAATTAATGATTAATATGTTAAAAACAAATTAGTCCACTAATGACAATAAAAAACAAATATACAATTTCTATTTGTTTAATTCAGAATTTAAAATCTCATCAAGTAATCAGTAGTCTAACACGTAATATATTTCATTCATCACAATAAAATGTTTGAGGCAATTAAATATTTTATCAAAGTTTTATAACTTACATTTCCAACATAAACAGATCTGGAATCCACTTCTATTTTTTCTTCAATAGACATTCCGGAAGTGCTCGCTGCAAATCAAAATGTTTTAATTAGTTTTAGTATTTATTATTTTTTTAAACGTTAGTATTAGCTTAAAGCAAAAACAATTATAAATTGCTATATTTTAAATACTAAATAATTCTATATTCAGTATAATAATTTCACATTTTCTTAAGCTATAAATCAAAATTTAGTATTGCACTAATATTATCGTATGCTGTAATATATATACCGGTAAACAATTATTGAACGCCATTTATATACAACTACCGAAAAATTTTGAAATCAAAAGTATAATAAATCGGCAATATATACCATTTAATACAAACAGATTAGAAGATAAAATTAAGTATAGAAAAGAAAAATGTTTAAACACTTAAAACGGGTGAATAACATGACATTAACTGCATAAACATAAAGGCTAATCACGACTCGCGTGCTTACAAACAAACAACACGTGCGCACATTCCATGCATATTACCTGAATAATGGCACAAAATATATACAACTAACTAATAATAATAAATGTAATGATTGTTGACATACTCGGCGGACTCATACTCATTTGCTTCTCAACCTCGTCCTGCATTTGCTTCAACTTTTCCGCCTCCTCTTCCATTTCACGAACGCGAGCCTTAATCGCTTCCAATTCTGGATCATCGGAAGCGTCGATTGTAGCGTTTGCGGCATTGATAGCCTCATCGCCGGTAACGCTATCGTTGGCCTCGTCATCGCCTAAAGCGCCGGCAGATTCGTCTCCATTTTCCTGTGCCGAATCTTCTTGTTCTAATTCCACGGAATCTATGTTCGAATCGGACATTATATCTGATTGTATGAGTGATTTAATGATTTAATTTAAAGCCGAAATGGATGATAATGTAAGAGCAAAACTAATTGACACTAAAACAAAAGGATATATCAAATATAGAGTTAAGCGTTATTTGATTGGATAGCGCTGTGAGCGCAACAAACATACCGTATACACAACGCAACGTTGTACGTACCCATACACGTGTACACACAAATACAAAACAATGTTCGTCTATTAGCGTATAATTCTATACTATTTGTCAACAAAATATTTATACACGCATGTCATGAATGTGTGGTTAAACCATTAATCACGTCAGTATTATCACTTGTACAGTACTGGTGTTAACATATTGAAGATTTCATAGTTTTCATACTTTTCCTATTGCGACCCTTATTTCTTAGTAAATATTTTCATTTTACACAAATACGAGTATAAGCATAAACATAATGAGATCGCTTTAAAAAATGTTTATTTATAACGGATTTTCAATGCTAATCGAAAATCTTTTTCGACACTTAAGTTAGATCTGTATCACATAAAGATTTTAATTGATACATCAAAATGTCTGTATCGGTACCTTTACGTCTTAACATTTATTTTTCTTGTTTTTATAGAGAAATAAAAACATATTTAAGGCATAGAACGAGTCATGAATTGTCGTGAATAGCTTAGAGATGATCAGTAATAGGGTTTAAAAAATGTTTTGCACAATAAGCATATTAAAGGAAAGATATGGTCAAAACCGAATTCTGAAAATAATATTTTGCTTATTTTCATTGTCCACCCAATATTAGTGTTAATTTTCTTATAAACACCGAACTACCAAAGTTAGGGAAGCTGTGAATGACGCATATCTAATGCGTTGATTTACTGACGCAATTGGTTTTTGCAACACGTTTGATGTCATAATCATCAACAAAAATATTCCTAACGTTACAAATATCGATATTCGTTAGCTAATTATCACATCATTTTCATAATAATTCAATATTTATTATTATAATATCAATAAATATCGATTAACTTTGAATATAGTTATTTATTTATAAACAAATAAGTAATTGAATTACTAGAATGTCTGACGAAATATTAAACGAATTGACATCACATATGGATGGACAACACTTGAATGGCAATAACGATAAACAGGATGAAGATGTGGCGGATATCGTTAATCCATGGAATGTTGTGTGCAATTCTGCTAATGGTGTCGATTATGATAAACTCATTGGTTTGTATTTATTACGTTTAAATTCAATCGAAACTGTATATACATTTGAGTTATATTTCACATACAGTATCATATAAACAATGGTAAAACATATGTAAGCAATTTAGTTAAATCACAAGTTTCACCATTTCTTTACCCGTTGTTTGTGTGTTTTTTGCCAGAAATTATTCTCGAATTTTCGTGAATAACTATTAGATAACATAATAAAATGATAACCACTAAACTATAAACGTTTATATGATGCGAGATTAAGATTTGTTTTCATTGCGTGTCATATTTGAATTAAACATTTTTACATTTTAAAAAATTCTCTAATTTTATTTTTTCCAGTATATTATGATAAATTTTTTAAAATTTTATAACGATTAACACACGATTAAATAACACACATTTCATGAATTATTATTACGTAAATACAATTATTATAAATTAAGAAAAAATAAAATCTGACGTAAATATAATTTATTTGCAGCGCGTTTTGGAAGCTCTAAAATCGATGATAGGATCATATTAAAAGTCGAACAAATCACAAACTCAAGAGCACATCATTTTCTCCGAAGAGGTATTTTCTTCTCTCATCGAGATTTCTTTGATATACTGAAACGATACGAAGAGAAGAAACCATTTTTCCTGTACACGGGTCGCGGACCATCCTCTTCGGCACTACATTTGGGGCATTTAATACCATTTATATTTACCAAATATCTTCAGGACGCGTTTGATGTTCCACTAGTTATCCAATTGACTGACGATGAAAAATATTTGTGGAAAGATTTGACGATCGAAAATGCCAGGAAATTATCGATCGAAAACGCTAAAGATATTATTGCAATGGGGTTTGATGTTAACAAAACGTTTATATTTTCCGATTTAATGTTCATTGGGTGAGTTATTTGATTACGTTATATCACATAAATATAAATGCTATTATTAATTTTTGGGAAAAGTTAATCCTCACTGATAGCTTAAGCAAATAAAAAATAATATATGTTACATTTAAGCGTATTGCGTAACGTAAAGTTATATTAGTGTAAACTCGTAAAAAAGAAAAGCAACTATTCCTAGGGTTTCGTAGAATAAGTTCTTACACTTAATTATAGCGAATGTTGGGTAATACGGTATATCCAATTTTTGATATTTTCTGCCGCAATTATATAAATCCAATTTTTTCAGCCAATGTCCAGAATTTTATGCGAACATAGTTCGAGTTCAAAGAAGCGTAACCTTTAATCAAGTGAAAGGTATATTTGGTTTTGGTGACAGTGATTGTATCGGCAAAATAAGTTTTCCAGCGGTTCAAGCGGCGCCTTCTTTTAGCACTTCATTCCCATTTATTTTTAGTGGAGCAAAAGATATCCCATGTTTGATTCCGTGCGCTATAGATCAAGATCCATACTTTCGCATGACTAGAGACGTGGCACCGAAACTATCTCTACAGAAACCGGCGCTAATTCATTCTACATTTTTGCCAGCATTACAAGGAGCGCAAACCAAAATGAGCGCTTCCGATCCAAATAACTCGATCTTTTTGACTGATACTCCCAATCAGATTAAAAACAAAATTAATAGGTACGCGTTTTCGGGCGGTGGCGCTACTATTGAAGAGCACCAGAAAAATGGTGGTAATTGCGATATTGATATCGCGTATCAATATATGAGGTATTTTATGGAAGATGACAACCGTTTAGAACAAATTAAAAATAGTTATTCCAGCGGGGAATTATTGACTGGTAGTTTAAAGAAGGAATTAATTTCGATATTGCAACAAATTGTTCTTAATCACCAAGAAATGCGCAAACAAGTCACCGACGAAATTGTTTATAAATTTATGACACCCAGAAAATTAAATTTTAACTTTTGATTTTCAGACCGTTTATTCCCTGAAAATATAATTTATTAGTCGTAATTATATATTCTACATCAGGTCATAAT
>JAQIXJ010004437.1:0-10818 GCA_034700185.1 Phthiracarus laevigatus | reverse complement strand
TTTACAATAAAGTTTAAAAAAATCAAAATTCGATGATGTTTACACACAAAAAGCTGATCATTTATAGACTTTCGGGAATAAGCCAACAAAATTTACAATCCCGTCTTGTCCCGATACTAACATGGTGCAATCCAGTCCCGATAAATCCCGTAAAAATTTTCTAAATCCCGATCCTGTCCTGTCCCGATATTTTTTCCAGGTCTACTTCAAATAACTTGCTTAACCTTAAATTAAAGCGCTTATCTATGTTTTATAATCGCGTATAAGCACAATCTGTATTTTGCTAAATTTTTTAATAATTTTAATTGCGCTTCAAGTCGTTTCAGGTTCTGTTAACCACACTCAGGGATATACTTTAAAGTTAACAAATAATAATAATAATAATAATAATAATAATAAATTACGCATTAATTTTATGGAACAAAATAATAAATTTAAATTAATCGGTTGTACATTACTGTCAAAGTTGAATAATGCGATAAAATTAGATGATAAAACTGACGGACTGATAAATAGGCTGTTTACGCGTTGCATAAATACATATGCATATATCAGTATATTTCGATCATTTACAAGCGTTTTGAAAAGCTATATATTTTCATTGCTCATAGCTTATTTACAGACAGTAACCATTAAATTGTTTCGCTATATGTTTAACTGTATAACAATTATTGGTTGATTGAATTTTAAATTCACTGAAGTAAGAGATTTTAATTGACTAGAGTATCGGAAACTATATCAAGATTCGGGATAAACCAGTAGTGCTTAAAGAAATATTTTAAACACATGGGCTATTAAATTAAACTGTTGCTAATTTTTCATAAGTAAAACTTCAAGATTGTAAAATGTTTAACATAACCACTAACATTTTCTTAAGTTGGATAATCACTATATTTATCGGGTTATTTACGCTATATTTGGTGCGTTTTTATATTCGAGTGTATAAGCTACAAAAAGGTCCATTTCCATACCCTTTTATCGGCAATGTTTTACGTAAGTAACATTTGAAGCGTAATTCAAAACTGAATTCTATTTTATTTTTTAATCATGATAGTATTTAGGGGAACAAAAGTCAATCAATTTGTGACGATATCGGAGCTAAAAGAAAAATATGGTCCCGTTTATACGGTTTGGCTCGGAAACACTCCAATCGTTTTTATTAGTGATTTGGAACTTATTAAAGAAGCTTTTAACAATCCAAAAAATACGGATTTTATGGGCAGACCAGATAATTTTTTTAAAAAAATGTTTACCCAAGACAATGGCATGGATGTTGTATTTGCTGATCACGGACCAACATGGGCTAGTCTTCGAAAAGTGGCTCATTTAGCAACCAGGTATTAAGCTTAACCTTTAAATATAACATATGTAAAACATTGTTATATTACCGAAATTACATTTACTATAATTTTCTGTTTATACTCGCTGTCTAATATTTGTAATAAAGACCGTTTTAAAATACGTATTCATACAAGTGGGTGGTGAGTATTATACAAAAATCTTCACACTATATAAGAAACATTATTTCTTAAGGTTTAGGTGTGTGTTATCTGAAATCATAGCTGAACTCTCTTAAAACAGGGTAATAGCAATTGTTTTTGTGGAAAATGAAATCGTAATATATACGATTATTCAGTTAAAAAATTTAAACTTTTTATAATTTATTTCGATTTGTTAATCTATAGTTTTTCTTAATAACTATATTTTCGCGTTTAAATGGTCAAAATATATATTTTCTTATTCTTTAGAAAGTTAGCCACAAGCGAAAAACTGTTACATCTGGTCAATAATTCGGTGGACCTGACAGTAGACAATATCCTAAAGAAGGAAGGCGTAAATAAACCATTTAGCATTGTTAATTACATGTATCTAATGATTTACAATGTGATCGCTGCTTCCGTGTTTGGCAAAAGGTATAATCGATTCGATAGCGTCGAAAATTGTGCAATATTTAATTAAATTAAAACTTTAAACCAGCTATTCGTTCGACGACCCAGAATTCAAGTTTTTCATAGACGCTTTAGAATACTTTAGACATAACAACTCAAAACTAGTATTAGTGGATAGAATACCATTTTTAAAGCCTTTCTATTACTTTACATTTAAAAAAGTTTCCGAAACAATACGCTCGATATTGAATAAAACTACCGAAAAATATGGCGAACATCTGGTTGATAATCAAAAAGGCATTATTAGGGACATATGCGATGGCCTTATTGAAGCGAAGGAGGAAGCGATTGTTGATAGGAAAGAGTCGGCAAACGATTTAGTTGATAACAATTTAGCGCTCGTTATTTTTGACTTGTTTATTGGTATGTAATTAATACCGAAATCCTCCTTGAATTTAATTTGATACCCATTAGCAGGAAGCGATACAACAAACTACATGATGCGTTGGATTATTCTATTTATGGCCAATAATATTGATATGCAAAAGAAGATGAGGGAAGAAATCGAGAGTCGCATCGGAGATCGTATGGCAACGCATGACGACAAAAATATGTGCGTTTATGTGCACGCATTCATTTTGGAATGTCTAAGATTTAGACCTGTGGCACCGATTAGTGTATTGCATAGTGCTATGTGTGACGCAAAGATTGGTAATTGAAACCATTTGTTTGACAATTTAACGGATTTAATATGAAATCTTTTAGGGAATTATGATATGCCCAAAGACACACTCGTGTCCCCATTTATATGGAATGTACATCAAAATCCGGAATATTGGCCAAAACCACAATTATTCGATCCAAATAGATTTATTTCGACCGATGGTAAACTTAATGCCAAAAATCCAGCGTTTATACCGTTCGGTATCGGAAGAAGAGTTTGTTTGGGGGAAAAGCTTGCGTTGGAAGACCTATTTTTACTTACAGTACGTCTGCTACAATCGACGTCTGAATACTTAATTGAGTTACCAGATGGTGATGGATCCGCTAACTTAGAACCGAATCCCGATGTTTTTGCTTTAAGCGTTCCATCTTCGTATGAAATATTGTTAAAGCCAAGAAAATAAACAAATATATTCGTTTAGTTTGATATTTTTTTGGTGGCTCATCCGAATTTTTTAAAAGTTTTAAAAATTAAAATTGTTTAATTAAAAAACTTTGTTGAACTTTGAAATAAAAATTTGCTTAAAATAGAGATTTTGAAATTAGTGATGGTTTTTCGGTTCGTTAATTGATATGGAGTTTTATTGAAGTTGATAAAATTTTTGACAGTGGAAGTTTTTTTTAAGCTCCAAAGCATTAGACCATTTTCAATTAAAAACAGTATTCTAACGTTAAATACGTTACCCATAATTTAAAATGTTAAATTTAGGTTAATTCCAGGGAAAAACTCATATTTTTAAATTCTATTTAGGTTTAAGATAAATAGGTTTAAGATAAAAATAATTATTAAATCTATTTTTAAATATAGTTGACACCGCAAGGTCTAACGGTCTAACTAATAGTTATTTGAAAGATAGAATATATATATTGTTTATCTAAAAAAGATTCTCAATAAATGATTTAATATTTAAATGTGCTGATTTTTATAATTAATTAATTTTGAAAGTTCAATTAGTTGGAAATACTTCACATATAGAGGTCTACTCTTCACAAATACAGTAATGATAATATGAGGTGGTATTTGGTATTAAGCGTAAATAACTGAAAGTCGTGATAGTTTATGGAAACTTAAGATTACATTTGTACAATTAATTTCCAAAAAGATTTATATCTTCCATGTGTGAATATATGCCATTTCTATTACATAATGCTATCATTTTGACTGTCTTCTAATTAATATCTGTGTCACAATAATCTTTATACAATTTTTCTCAAAGTGGTATTCAAATTTAAAATAAAACTACAATCAAAAAGTTTTTTTTATAGTTTTAAAAGGTGAATCTCTTCGCGTGCTCAATCTTTTTAGTTCTGTTATGCTACTATAATTAATAGATATGCTCTTAACATAATAGTTAAATAAATTTCTTAATTCTTAACCTAAACTTTTAAAAAATATTAACTCTGACCTTAACCGGCTCATTTATAATTTTAGCTCCGAGTTAACAATCTTTTTTTCCAGTCATTCATTAAAATAAATTAAATAAATTTTAATTGAGTTAAAAAGTAACTACAAGAATCAAACTAAAAGCATTTATTGCATACAAAATTAATAAATTACCATATAATTTTTACATTTAATTTTTTAAAAATATTACTAAAAGGTTAAAGTAGAATATTAGTTTCTTAATATTAACATTTTTCTAAATCTCCTTTAGTTTATTTTATAATAAATTGTAAATTTGCTTTGGATAAATTAATTATTAGAATTTTTTGGTGATATTGAAATTAAAGTTTATATTGAAGGGCTAAAAAACTAATCAGATGTGATTCGATTTTCATTTATAGCTTTTATTGCATTTATCATTAAAAATAGCAAATAATAGCATTAATAAATTGAGCTAAAACGACTTCAAACTATTTAGTTCGTGCACATATAACAATTAAATGATTTTAATCCATCAATGAATTTAGTCTCTCTAATAATTACTTAAAATATAAAGAGAATAGTAACATCAGAAAATAATCGAAAACTTCTCTAATTTGTTGTAATAATACGAATAAACTTAATTTCATTAAATTTTGTTTATAATGAGAAACAAATATAGTCTAATTCATAACTAAACACTACAAAAATAACTACAGTAATTAACAGTGATTCTAGATTTAATAATCAAATATTATTAATAGCATAATCTGTTAGCCCAACTCTAGTCATAGATTGCTTAAAGAATTATCTTTTTTGCTTTTAATACAACTCAACATATCAACTAAATGACCATTTTTTCATTAAAAAATGTTTTTTTATTTAATTATAAAATAGACAGAATATTTATCTAAAAATAATTATTTTGAATAATAACTTATTTTACATTGTTTTGCAAAAATTAATATTAGTTTGCTATAACATCACAAATGATAATCAAATTTTTAATATACGATTTATTTTACTACGAAGATCTAAATTGCGAATCACTTATTACCAAATTAGTTGAATCAAGTTTATCAGTATTATCGTCGAAATTTTGTTTATTATCAATTTTTGGTGATTTTGTTTCGATATTTTGTTTATCATTTTTAATTTTCGATGATTTCGATTTGTTTCTGGTTTTATTTGCTTTCGGTTTGCTATCCATATCTTTTTTGTCCAAATTTTTCTCCGCTTTTGATTTACCACTCTTTGTTTCATTTATTTTCGATTTCATAACAAATTTTGATGATTTCGACTCGCTTTCAATGCTCGATGATTTCGAATTTTTGTCTATTCCTGAGGAATTCGTTTGAATATCTGACGACATTTTACTCAATTTATTTCCGCAAATTCGTTTTATCAAAATGAAATAAATTAAAACGAAAAATACTATTATTATAATCCCAGCAAAGAAGATGAGCGCAAATGCTTCGAATAAACTTTTCGACATTTTCTTATTACTTTTGGCCGTTTGTTGTATACCAAAACAATTTAACAGTGTTTTTATATCAGTCTTTCAAAATATATTAAATTACATAAAATTAATAAAGAATATCAAGTTTTTATAAGGTGATGGATATATAATTACTTTATCGGTAAACGTGAGACTATTTCTGTTTAACAGATACTTAATTCTGTACACAACACCATTGCCAACAATTCCGTAAAGAATATTATTTATCAAAAACATACTATTAAACTCAATATCGCTATTATCAGATTCAATAGTTTTCCATTCAGTCCAACCATTTTTTGTCAAGTATTTCGCAATAAACACCGTTTTACCGCTTTCTCTATAACTAACTAATAGCTGCGAATCGGATGCCATGTAAGTCATCGCAGATATTCTCGAAACAACAGTATAGTTTGGCCAAAACGCTGAAACGTTTAATTTCGGTGAAAACGTTTCCTCAGATTTCAGACTCCAATCAGATAACCTCACATCGTCTTCAACTTTTTCTAAAGTTTTATCTTCAACTCTATAAACAATTACTTTTCTCGAAATATTAGCCGAATTACTTAAACCATATATCACAGCAAATGTTGTTGAGTTATTCATGAGTTGTTCGGAGATTACGAACGAACAGATTATATTTTTAAAATTACCTGCAAAAAACCATATCATTTAAATTTTAAGAAGAATTTAATTAGTTATTTGTTTAAAAAAATATTTCTCTAATCATACGATTTCCAAATAAGTTTGCATTATTTCGTGTATTATCGCTTATTTTACTCTCTGTTTCTTCGTATGTCCAATAAGTATCGCTATTCGTTGCGATTATAATCACGTTTTTGTTTATATTGAAAACATTGTGATTCGATTCTACTTTAACGTCACAATAATTACAATAAACGCATTTCAATAAAGCCATATATATTAATGTTGATAATAACCAAAAAACGGTTCTTTGAATGGTAAACATTGCTTATTTTAAAAGAACAAATATATAAGGAATAATGTTATAAAAAAATCAATATACAGTTATTCAGTGAAAATTTGAATCGAAACAATCATTTTAATGGAATACAATAACTAATGATTTCTCGCGCGTCTTGTAACGTAATTTTAATTGAATACTAAAGATATCGAACCCGATTCACAGGAACAAAAGTTTTTTATGCCCGTATAAAGTTTTATATTGTTAACAAAACTCGCTATAAATTATAAGTTAAGGTTTAAAGTTCAAATTTTCAGATTACTTTAGTTTTTTTTGTTCATGTATTGTTATAAAATTCGAGCAAAAAGCTTAAGTTGTTAATGAAATTAATGCAATAATTTATTCATTTAAACAAAAATACAAGTAATTTACCTGTTAAGCTGCAATTAAAGTTAAGTTTATTTTCCATTCAAGTATGACAAAAAAGAGATTAAAATTGTTTCATAACAAGTTTAAAATAGAAATAATTGCATAAAAGTCAAGGAATAAAGTATACCAATAATAATATATATTTCATTAGAATACATGTTATGTCTTTCTTTGCTCATTACTAAAAAATAAAATTATTCTTATTCTTATTATTATTATTAGTGAACTAATAAATTTAATAAAATTTTTCATAAAATTTAATCGATGCTTTTCTCAAATTCTAACCATTAAATACAGTATGATTGTACAAATATTGTGAAAAAACAACTAAATAAATAATTTCGAATTTAACGACAATTTATTGATCTTCCTTTTATATGAATTATGTAAATAATTTACTGTTTACAAAAGTATAGACTTTTTTATGCAATCTATTCTAGTGATGAATTCGTCATAATATGTTATAAATCAATAGTTATTTAAAAGATGGAAAATAACAAATATTTTATTAAAAAGATTAATTTAAACAAATTGGTGCCACAGAATTTAATTATAAATGCTGCTGGAAATCACTTTTACAGAATTGGATTAGATTTATATTCCAGAGAAAGTGAACCAAGAGATCCATTTTGCAAACCATTCATAATTTTTTTCACTAACTTAATAGAGTTAATACGAAGTATAATTTGTCTGAAACTAAGCAAATCTAATAAAGAAATATTCATTTTATTGGGAGACTTAGGCTATTTTATGAATGTTCGTTATCATATTAACTTATTACTTATACTTGACATGTGGTTTTTAATGATGGTTCAACTAATTAATTATATGAGATGTGTAAATGAATCAAAACCTACTAATTTGAAACCATTTAATATGATAAGCGGTTGTGTTTCACCAGCTAGTATTGGTCTCACCGATACATTAGCAGTCTATCGACTTTTAAAACGATCTAAGTTTTTATTTTCCACGTTTAAAATTACGAGACTTTTAATGGCGTTGTTTTTCATTATATTCACATTTTACGCGATTAGTGTAGAATGCACTTTACTACAAATACCATTCGCAATAATTTGGAGCCTATTCACTGGTTTGGTTACATATTACTCTATTAACATTATATTTTCGCATTTAATTTATTTTTATTTAATTTGCTATTATCTAAAAATAAAATTAATTAAAATTAACAGTGAATTTAAATCAATAAATGGGAATTCAAAGCATTATAATCTTATTATATCATTGAATTCATTATATTATGAAATAAGCAATTATAATAAATTCTGGTCAAAATTTTTATTTTGGTTCAATTTTTCATTCATAGCAATCATTTCTATTCAACTTTTTCCATTAATTTATGGAAATCTGGATTTGATTACTAAATTAAGTTTAATTTTCCCAACAATATATTGTATAATAACTATGCTTTACATTCTAAATACAGCATCAATTATATACACGGAAGCAAACAAGCCATATAAACATTTATACACTGTTTTACTAAGAAACAAAAAGATACAAAATTCTATTAGAAAACAAGTAAAGGTAAATATAGAATTAATTATTTTCGAAAGCCAGGTGTCATGAGTCTGTTTGGTTTTATCACTTGATTAATACTTTATCTATTAAACAATTTGTTAAATTTATTCAGCTTATATATTCACTTTTATAGTTATCCATACGATTTTGAATCATTAAAATTATACAAACCAAAAGTCATTCAGATTTTCAAATAATAAAAATTATTTTGATTGCTATCAAATACTTAAAATTTAGTTTATCCTGTTTAAATTTCATTACCACAAAACGTGTATCTAGCTCACTTTGAAAATATTAGCTATTGGATATCCGTATTGTTTGTGAACATATGTCCGTCTGTGTGTGGACACTTTTATATTAATAAAGGTATTCATGGTTCGAAATTTACGAAAATTTAGTAAAACTTGTTAAAATTGGCCGAAAAACTGAGTATATTTGCCGATATCTTAAAAAAAAAGTCTTACTAAATAAACCAATAAATGTTAAGACATCCGCATAATTGTTCATATAACTCCACACAACAAACATATTTGATGTTCCCTGGCCGAGATCTGAACCCAAACTGAATCAAAATTTTTAAAGCATTTTCTAAAAAAAATTTATAACCATTGTTTTGTAACCCATAAAATTTTAGCAAAACAATATTAAATAAATGTTTTGTTTGTTATAAAATAAAATGCAAAAACTTTAGCCAAAATTAAATTAAAATCAAAGTTTTCACTCAACTCTGATAAATATTCTCTTTCAGGATATATGAGAATAAAAATTTTTAATAGTAATATAACTCACTAAATTTTATCGAAAATTTTTGAAGAAAGACCTAAAAATTATAAAATCTCAAAAACTCATAGGATTTGAATATTAAATTCCCAAAATGATTAAAATAATAAAAGATTATTTTGTTTTTTTTAAGTCATAAATATTTATTTATATAGAATTATAAAGTCTGCAAAACACCTTGTATGTAATAGTAATATAGTAATATCCACAAATATTTCTCAGAGCACTCGTACCAACCGGTAAAAAAATTATTGTATTTAATTCCGTGATTTATTTATAACGATTTACAATTTAATTAGAATTAACTTGTGGCCATTGAAATTTTTAATTGAATTTGTCTATTCATTTTTCATTGTAAATTAAGACATTGACTATGATTGAGCGAATTGGCAAGAAAAAAGTTGGATTTTATTGTTGGAAATTGTTTATTATGAATTATTTTCGATTTTATCAGGTCAGTTAGTCATCATTATATTCTGTTATCGCTGTTCTAATATATATTAAAACTTATAGATAATATCCCTACTAATTCTCTATTTTATTAAATCATCGCAATATCAAAAGAAAATTTTTAACTATTAATAAAAGAGAAATAAATTTTCTAAATATTGACATAATCTTTATATGGATTAAGACAAAATCAACACAATAAAATTATAATAAAACCAATTTAACTTCAAATAAGTCAAGAGTTATGCATATAATAAACGAATGTTGATTAAAAAGTCTTATGTCAAAATACACTTTTTAAATAAATTTCGTTATATAAACTACAAATTTTGATTCAAATATTTTTATGAGGAGTTAATATTACTATATGTAAGTAAAACTTTGGAGAATAATTGTTTTTAAGGCATTGTAACACAAAAAAGAAAATTTAAGAAGTTTAAAATAGAAATAATTGCTAAAAAGCCAAGGTATATATATTTAAGAATACTTAAATTGTTTTATTAGTATACAAAATTTATGTATTTCTTAAATAATTGCTTAAAATATAAAATCATTATTAACAAAGAAAAAATTTATTAAAATTTTTCTCAACATGTAATCGATTCTCATCACTAATTCTAACCTTTAGATGCAGTATAATTGAATGGATAGTAAGGAAAAAACAATAAAAGAAATATGCTCGAATTTAACGAAAGTTTTTAATTTTATTTGTTTTGGTTTTATAATAAAATAATTATTTAAATAATTTACTGTATAAAATTATAAACTAGTTATTTAAAATAGATGTTTTTAGCAGTCGATAAGTTTCATTATAAAAAGTTAAGTTATAAATTCTCAATTTTATGTTATATCTTAAATAAAAGATGGAAAATAACAGAAATTACATTAAAAAGTTTAATATCAACAAATTGGTGCCACAGAATTTAATTATAAATGCAGCTGGAAATCACTTTTACAGAATTGGTTTAGATTTATATCCGGGAGGAAGTGAACCAAGATATCCATTTTGCAAACCAACCATAATTTTTATCATTAATTTAATAGAGGTAATACGAAGTATAATTTGTCTCAAATTAAGCAAATCTAATAAAGAAATATTCATTTTATTGGGTGATTTTGGTTATTTTATGAATATTCGTTATCATTAGGGCGTTGAAAATCGTTAGAAAAAAGTGTGCAAAATCGTTTATTATTCGTTTAATAAAAAGGCTTAAAATCGTTT
>JAQIXJ010004436.1:0-10819 GCA_034700185.1 Phthiracarus laevigatus | reverse complement strand
TTGGATTGGTCTGGTTTGAGAACGTAAATTTAAGGTTGGTTTTGGTTTGAGAAAAGACAAACCATTAGCACCTTTAGTATATATGTTGTTGAATTACTAAATTTAAAGTGAAAGATTTGGTAACTAAAAGCAACGTTAAATAACTAATTATACAAACTATGAAATTTAGTTGTTGAACTATAGAGTAAAGTTGAACTTAATATTCAGGAATTTATATGATTAATTTGAAATAGCAGTTTGTTTTGACAAAACTCAAAACTACTGCATCTTTAATTTCAATAAAGATTTATGGATATGTTTTTAACCTTATATGAGCACAACCATAATAAGATTGTTTGAGAAATCTATACTTTAGGTTTTTATTTAGATTTAAAAGTCTGATAAAATTAGTCTGATCTGTGATTTATTGATGAAATCGTTTTTTACCCACATTATACTTCTGTATGGAATTAATTTTTCCTGTGCATTTCGAAGAATTTTAGTAATATTGCACTTCTATAATAGGGTATTAAATTAGTCTGCATTTAATTTTTATTGTTTGTATGCGAAATATAACATTTAAATTGATTTATCTATACTTTTGATATCCTCCCAAAAATATATCGGAAAATTTTGTTAATTATGTGATATTTAGTCTAACATTACAAAATCTAAATATTATTTTAATTAAATATAGATTTTTTATGTTACACGCGAAGACTAAACCAAAGTATCAAAAAATAACAGCCGATAACATTACAATGAATAACATTTTAGTTTCGTAGATGTGTTGGCTTAAGGGATGATAACAGAGAGCAGACTAATTGCTGGGAAACCAAAATATAAATAACTTATGCACGTAAAGCTACTTATCGACTCAGACAAGCTGTGAATATAGCTTAATAATTTAGTAAAATGCTTATACATTTTCTTCTTAAAGAAAACTTTTGAATCCATAGAATATTCTTACAAAAGACTTGTTAACTGTGATACGCATTTTTATAACCGCCAATCTATAAAACTTTAATACAAATAAACGATCATATTTTCTTTGCGAATACTGTACTCGTTTTGCTTTCGAAATTTTTATTATGAATAATGCGTTCCTAAGATTATGCGATATTTGCAAAAATTAAAGCAATGGTAATCGTATTGTTTGAGTTATCGTAAACACACAAATGTTTCATATTTGCGTATACAATTACGTAATATATATTTACGTAAGGGTTATCGTAATTAATTGCCGTTAATTATTATAGTATTTCTATCGTAAATAAACTGCACACCAAAATGTGTACATAATTTATTGCATGCTATTCGTGAAGTGTTTTTTGGTTTGGTTTTCCAAAGTTAATTACGCAATAAAGAAAGAATGTTTTTTATGCGAAAGTTTAGAAAATATTTTAATCGAATTCTTTAACCATAATTAATTAAAACTTACACATAGTGGTGTTACGTGAGGACGAATTTTTGGCTATAATGTCAATATCAATAACAATAATTGCAATAATAATCCAAAACTGATGGGACCATAGCGACATTAATCTAGTAATTTTTTCATACGGGCTCATAATTATTTATTTAAAATAAATCACACACTGCTATATAAGAGGAAACACTTTTTTTTCGCATCGCAGCACTTTCTAAATTCATTCATAATTATTTAAATACATTATTAACTATTATAGTTGAAAACTTTTGTTTGCTTCCCGTATTTTGCCGATGTTTTTCCATCGCGCGTATTACTTACTAAATGTTTTAATAGTTTTAAAGTTATAATAGTTTTTCATTTTGTTTGTGTGATCGAGAGAAGAAAAACGAATCACAAATAACACCGAAAAAATATTTATGCTATTTAAACACACACGAACAGTCAAAAATAGTGTGTTATGTCTAATATAATGAAAAAAGCTTCACAAATACATACAATTATAAAACTGTCAGAACAATCAGTTTTTTTGGGGAAAGAGAGTTCGGCGTTCAGTTGAGATTTGATTGTGCGATGAAACGAGAACTGAGAGCTAAGCGCTGATGAGGAAAGTAGTAGAAACCCCTGACAACGAATCCAAGCATTGCCTCCTCTCTGGTTGAGTCTATTTCTCAGAGTGCAGGAGAAACCGTGTGCAGTCTAACGTTTTCATACGCAATGATGAAGCTGTGCATCAAAATTGAGTTTTTTATTCCCCGTTGATATATATTAAATTTCATTTTAAAAATCACTTGAAATTTGAGTCAAATCTAATGTAAAACATTGACGATAATACGAAAAAATGGCAAAGTTATGAAATAATAATAATAATAACGGTGGAAAAGAGTAACTTTTGTTTCCACAATATATAGTAAAATATAGTAACGGGAAAAAAGTATCGAATTTTTCCTGTCATTTATCTTATATGCAAAGTTTGAGCAAAAAAAAACGATCTCGAATAATGGATTTCAGTCGCGATTTTAATGCTCTTAAAATAAGTTTGAAACGTAGTATAAAAAAAGCGCAACGTCCTTCTACCCCAGTATTAAGATGTTCGCTACCTGTAGGTGTTACTAGACGTGTGCGTATAAATTTTAGTTACGTAACTGTAAGGTAAGGTAAAAAAAGATGAACGCATGTGCCACGCACTTCGTTTTAATATTCACGTTGGCATTGCATTCAAAAAGTTTGCGTTTGTTGAGTGCACTTTCGAGAGAAAAACTTTTCTGGTTTGGCAAATAAACTCATTAAAATTCAATTATCATTCGCTGAATCTACGGTTAATTAATTTTCTGCTGATTAAGCTGAAACAATATATTTTCTATAATTGGTTTTCATTGTTTTATTGGACGAAAAAAATTGGCATTTTTATCAGTATTACGCAGTTTTGTTTTGAGAGTACAACTTTGGTTGTGCATTATATTCAAAAGAGAATTTTTGTTTCCAATAGCAATGGTAACTAAAGAATAATAGAAACTCACAACAAAAACCATTTTCATTTTGCAAATTTTTTCGCAAGCAATAAGTAAATACTTTTTTCCAAGTAAGCATAATACTGTAATAATAACATGTAGACAATAATCTTTTAGCTGCCAAATATATCATATCATGAAAGGTACCGAAAGGATAAGCTAAAAAAATATTAAAGTGCTTCCAAATTATATACTATTTTTTATAAATGCATACACTCTTAATAATACATTATGACTAGTGTCGGCAAAAAAGGCACAATAGATAGTGTTGGTGCGATCCAATCGACCTCCTCTTCGCCTCAGCGCAGCGTTGGTCGCAGACATACCGTACTAAAAGAGTTACCCCTTTCGATTGACGACTTGCCAGCTGAAGGTATATACATATATACTGTATATCCATTTGCTTATTGCAATTTAATAATGGCTGGCTATTCTTGGCTTACGTTGATGTCACGCACCAAATATTCTAATCTAATTTATTTTTATTTCATTTTGGTTTCATTCACTTCATTTTACGCGATTTCATTCACCACAACCGCTACTACAAAATACGAAAACGCTAAACAACATTCTCCTTTAAAAAAGATGTGACACTATATGCTAAGCAGATTGGAATTGATCCGAACTCAGAGCCTGATTTATTGTGGATCGCGAAGAAAGCTCTTATTTCAGATCTTCCCGATCCATGGATACCAGTGTAAGTGTATGGAGGAGTTAAGCGAATAAAATATATATATAAAAGAAAGGCTACACATCGGGAATAGAGTGCATAAATTCAAACAGCATTAATGCACGAAAACGCTATTTACTTTATCGCTATCTCTAACTTTTTTACTTTTGCTCTTTTATTTTCTTTGTATGGCGCGAATCGCACTCTCAATTCGAAAGTGAAGATCCAAAAGGTCGACTATATTACTATAACAGAGATACACTGGTATCGTCGTGGGAACATCCCTCTGATAGCTACTATCGATCACTGGTTGAGCAACAAAAACGTAGAACTGGCTCATCGGCAACGCTAAGTATGAGCGGCTTAACTTCGATCGCAAATTTGCAATTCATTGATGACGATATGCTACACAACAAAAGCGATAATGATATCAATGCTGGCGAAGTTGGGAGAAATAGGAAAACTCGTTCAAATGTGGAGAGCAGTGCAAACAAATCGAAACTCGATCCGAAAAAACAACAGCAGAAAAAAAGCGATAGCGAGGAAGAAGTGGAATCCGTTGAGTTTGAGTTGGACGCCGATGCGGCTTTCGAGGAGTACAGCTATGCTGATGACGATAATCATGCCAATGATGATCGAGATTTAATAACGTTAGACGTAACTGAGGGCGGCTTTGAGGATAACAAACTCTATAAAGAAGTACTCGCTATCGAGCTTAATACGAATACTGCGCAAAATTTTAATACTATTACCGCTAATAGCGATGATTATGATTATGGTAGGGATCAGCGAAAAACAGACACAATAAATACGAAAATTGATAATAAAAACAAAATTGAATCTCAAGATAACTTGGAATCGTCTGTTGAGCGTCAAACGTCACTCGCCATGAATACTAAAGAGCGGAAAACTTCCCATTTCGACAGCAATAATGAAGTTTTCGGTAATGAGTTTTTGTTGAATGCTGGAGATGACGATCCCTTCGCCGAGTTTGGCAACAATGAACTGAATGCTAATGACTTGTTTTCAACTGGAAACGCTGCAAAAACCCAGCACAATGTGACAAAGCAGGCAAACAATGCCACCAAATCATCGTCAACTTACCCGACATCCACACATATGCCTAAGACCCTGGAAACGGTAGAGGAAGCGTCAGAAAAAGATGAGCATGGCTTGGATAGTAATGAGACTGCCAGCGCTAAGGACCAAATAGAGATCGATATTCAAGACTTTAATCTCGTCAATGGTAATAATGGGTACGAGGATGAGGACGTAGATATAGGGAATGACGTGGATGTGGTCGAAATCGAAGCCAAATTTGACGAAATAACACTGCTATTAAATACTGAAATTGTTTCGCTGAGGAATGAGTTGCGTGAAGAGATAAGGAAACAAAGAAATGTGATCAATAGCGAAATAGAGGAACAAATGAGTGATTTGAAGGCAAAACTTAATCAAAGCCAGAAAGAAATGCGCGAAACAAAGTCAGAGATATCGGCAATACGTCAACAACAACAACATCATCGCAGCGACAGCAACAACAGTGGTAACGATATTGCGATAACAACCAACAGAAAAGATATCGAAAGGATATATAAAGAAATGCAGGCATTAAGAAGCGATGTTACGGAGAATACCAGTGTATCAATAAGAGAATTAAGAAGCGAATTGAGTCGAGAGATAAAAACAAGAGCGAACAACACTGCGGAGGATTTGGAAAATAAATTTATGGAGTTTAAAGATGAAACGCAACGCGATATGCGATCGATTCGCGGCGATATCGCTAACGTTACTAATAATAATAAGACGATATCTGCACAGACAACCGAATTGCGGAGTGAGTTGTCTCTGGCGATGCAGGATGTTGTTGAACGATCGAATAAAGAATGCACCAAACGATTGGATAATATCGCACTTAATTACGGAAAAGAAATGGAAAAGTTTAATAACGATGTGCTGAGATTGGAATCGTTAGTGACATTAACCGAGAATAAGGTTCGTGCGTTGGAAGTAAGCGGCGATGAAATTAGATCATTAGCGATGAAAGCGAATGGCGCAGTACAGGCTGATTATTCTGTTGGCGAGGATTGTTACGCGAAAATCGATCACATAAATAAACAAGTTGCTAATCTCAAGCAACAAGTAAGCGATATTTATAACATTATGGGTCGTAAGAATAAGAATAAACCATTAGACACGACTGAAGTAGAAGAGTTGGAGCCGAAAAATGAAACTCGAGTCGTGATTAACGAATCCAATAAAGTAGAGAAAAGTAGTAGTGTTGCGCAAAATAAATACGAATATTTAGAGAATAGCGCTGACAATGGATTACCGAACAGAATCTCTACACTCGAGAATAGTGTGATTAAAATTTGCGACACACTTGAGAAGTTAGTGATTTCGCCGCCGATTGTGACGCATCGGAATAAAACTCAAAATAGCAGAGCAACTCTTAAGCAGGAAACCAATGCCAGGAATAGAAATAGAATTAAAATATCGCAATACTCCGACACAGATTACAACAACGATGACGACGATTATTTGAACAGAACCACTTCGTCTCTATCGTCGACATCGTTGAGCGAATTAAGGCCAAAAATATCGCGTCAGCGGCGAAAATTCAAAAAGAGAGCTAATAATCCGAGGCATACATCTTTGGCAAAGAGAGCGGATTTGTATGAACAGCATAACTGTTGCGTTCATAATAACAATAATTATTATCAACGAAATGCAGACCATAAAAATTATCACCCGTTCATCAAAGTTCCGCTAATGACAAATCCAAGTTGGGATTCAAGTAAGCATAAGCTTAGAGATATCAGGACTTCCTCTTCGTCTCTCTTGAATCTAATTAAGAAGACGACCAAAAAGCTGAAAGAAGAGGCATCAGAGTTGGAATCAATGGGCAAATATCATTTTATCACTGACTTTAAGTCAACGTTACGTAACGACGAAAACGGTGACGAGACTGCCATTCAAAAGTTAATTTCGGTTCGCAGTGATGTGACCGATAAATTGAAAAAGTTGACTAATGCCATCAATCAGCAGAAAACTTCGAATATTTAGATAACCATTATTTATATTAAAATATTTTATACACTTTAATCTTCGATTAGAATATGAAAATTTTTTAGAAAATTATTGGCAACATTCTTGTTAGTAAGTGAAACACGCGAAACCAGTTGGAAAAATGATTTGTTTCCAATCACTTTATAGAGTTATAAACAAAAAGTAAAAGTTATGTTAAACAAGTGTTTTGAACATTTTTCTTATCTCTAACTTATAAATATAGATGTGTGTAGAAAAAATGATTTATGCGGCACACTGTTAAATGCCTAACATCTGTGAGTCTAAGTGCACAACGATTCTATATTTACGAATAAGATAAAAATTTGAGGCGAAATTTAAAACTTGATGCGTAAAACCGTAACACAAAAAAGAGAGAACATTCTAGCAGTCAAAAAGTGTTCTAAAAAGAGTTAGTCCTTGACCAGCACGTAATGGATTGCATACCGATGTCAGTTCATAGACAATGCAAACTCACCTTCAGATAATCTATCATACGAAATGGTGAAGCGTAGCACAGATGCGTTGGCTTCAGGTGTGCAAAGATAGCCAGCGGTCAGTGAGAGCTAACTTTTTTGTGTAGGAAAATGTTTCAGCCAATTGTGGTTGAAATAAACAAGTCGAAGAACGCGAAATTCTTTTTGGCGATATAAATACGCTCATTTTGTGGTTAGTATTCCAAACGTAGTATCAATTACTTTTCGCGAGTTTCCCAACAGTATTATTATTGTTAGTGTAGCGTTAAAATTTTATTATAGCCCAACTTTGAAAAGTTTTACTGTTATTTTCGCTAAACCAACGATTTATAGCCCAATTACTTATCTACTGTTTAATTAATTTATTATCAATTAGTGAACAAATGTCAGCGCAATTACTTAAACGGCTCGTTATCGTAGCGATGTTTATCGGTATTGTTTTGGGCTCTAAAAGCGCGAACAAAGTCGATGATAATGAAGTTGAACAGATAACGCGCTTTCCGCTGCAAAAAGCGCTTTCAGTGGTTCAGTTACTAACGTCCGCATCAGAAACGGCATCACTTCGATCGTTAATCAATTCTCGTGCCGATATAGTAACAGCTTTGGCTGAACTTTCCATTTTTGGAGCATTCAAAGTTGGCGTATTTCTTATAAGCAGTGTTTGGCTGTTGTCCGCACTATTTCCGGGCGTTTTGGCGTCACTCGGAATAAAAACGCCCGATATTTACCACTCGCTAACCGATACGGTTAAAGAGATGAGAAATTTGGACTACGAAACGGTGGCACAATCTATTGGTTCGTTTCCAAACGCATCATTCGATGCGTTAAACATAAAGACCGATGCGTGCAGATCGAGAGCGGTTTGCGAGATCGGAGTGTTTGCTGGCAAACAGTTTCCATCTGTTGCCGAGTATGCCAATCGATTTGTCGACAGTTTTCGCTTTAAATACATGACAGCGTTAATCGATGGAATGGCCAAAACTGATTGCGCCAATCATTCCCTGAAGTGTCCGACTTCGCCGTTTAATAAGATGACAAGTTTATCATCGTTTGCTCTATTTTTATATAACCGATAAGAAATGTGTTTCTCTGTTTTTGCTTTCTTTCGTTTCTGTTTATTATGGCAACAATTTTATTAATATAGATTTATTTTATCAAATAAAGCATGTATTACTTTGTATTCGATTTTGATTAATAAAACATTTCTAACTTTTTGATGATTGCGTATCAATTATTAATACTCGAAATACTTCCAGATTTGATTATTAAATTAATTATTAATTGCTCCGAGTTTTGCGTGATTGATTAAAAAGGAATTGAATGCAATCGCGAGTTTATTTGAAGCTTTACAGTATACCGTATTATTTTATTTCATTATTACATAATATTTGTTACTTAAATATGCTTTTTTTAAAAACCATTATTATTGAAAGTTTGATTTAATCTTCAGTGTTTTTATTCTAGCATTTCGAACCGTAATATGATACCAAACATCAAATAATTCCCACGATTTTCATTAATTGAATAAAAAATTGAATTACAAATTGTAAAGATCATGTTTGAGACTAATGTATTGCCATTATTGTATATTGTAACGAATAAATAGGATTAAATTACAAATATCAATTGTTGTTTAATAGGCAAAAGCTGTATTATCATACAAAAAAGGAAAAATAACAATAAAGTATCAAAAAATATTGATTTTTAGTTGCTATTATTATCTACAGCCTCACAAAAGTTGCGGCACTCTAATGTAGTGACGATTGTTTAGAGCCTTAGAGCCTCTGTAGGCTGAACATGAACCTGATGCTCAAGCTCGGAACTGGGCTCAGGTTCTAAATTTGAAAAGAGGCTCGAGTTCGAAGTTTTACTTTTTGTATCGTAAACCTGAGGTTCTAGGCTCGGGTTCTGCTTACAAGGTCACATTTTTGATACATTATCGATTTTTCAGGGAATATTCAACTTTTCCTAATTTCTAGGGGAGGTTTCACATTGGGAAAGCTCCATACCATTGGTACTATGATTTAAGAAATAAATATTACATAGATATTCTAATATACCACATTAAACGTAAAAATATTAAGTGAAATGTCATTTTAGACATTTTGTAGCTTACTTTTTTTTAAAAAAAAGTAGAGCTTATGCTTTTGACACTGTTCGTCTGTCCGTCAGTCTATGTGTCGGCAGTCTTATGTCAATTTCTGTCCTATTTCTTATATTAATAAAGGGATTTGTCATTTCGCCACATTGACTTAAAAACCAATATATTTGTGCCATAAGAATACATAAACCTATTAAAAGTGAGCTTTCTATGAATGTGTCGTTCTTGTTATAACTCATTTGGGTTGTAACATATATGTAGAGGCTCGGAGGCTTAGGCTTCAGGTAAGAGGCTCAGGTTCGGGCTTAAGTTCTAATTTAAATTGAGGCTAGAGGTTCATGTTTTTAAAGGGCGACTCAGGCTCAAGTTCCAACCGGAACTATTGGAACATGAGCCTCCTCAGCACTACTCTAAAGTGTATACATGGTCAGGTTTCCGATCAGGTGAAAAATGGCGTTTTTTATATACTGCAAAATTAATAATAAATACCTCATCTAACACCAGCTTTTATCAGACCTGACCCAGAAAAAAGCCAGAAAAAATAACATTTTGAATGCTGAATCAACTGGAAACATTAATGTCATAATAACAATTAGAAATTAATTTATTACATAACATCATCATAAATTATGATGCATGAATATATCTTATATACCATACAATAAAGAATGTCCTTTGCGCGCAAAACTTATTGCTATTATAAATTATATGATACTTGCAATAAATATAAAACAAATGTTTATAAAGATAGTCATAGAAACTTACTAGTTTTGCATATTTTATTTACTAAGTCATCTTAAAAACTTTCGGTCTCAACTTTTTAAAAGCAGGAGTTCGGTATCAAACGATTATTTAACTTAAAGCCATAACCCGAATAAGCCCGGCACTTAATGGTGGGTTTCTGCGTGGTCCCGAAAACTCGGGCTCCCGATTCACTCTCAAGTTTTGTAGCTCTCATGATTATGATAAGTGTTACTTCATAGCGTAGAGCTGAAATGGGCAAAAGTATTGTTTATGTCAATATCATAGCGATTTAGAAAGAGCTATTTTCTCGTTCTTTGTTGAGGCATATAATTGATTTCCAAGTAAATAAAATGTGTGCTTTAATTCTTTGAAAGAAATCGGAATCGTTTATGCAATATAAAGCTTAAATGAAGCGAAGTTTTAAGTAAAAAACTAATTAGAAATAGTTATCAGCGTGTTCTGTGGCGCATGTTTCCATTTCGAACAAAACAAATAAAAGTAGAATAACTTCGATATGTAATTTAAAAGAATACGCTATTTTGAGGATTTATTGATCATCATAACAAAATAACTGAAAATATATGATTCATTAGTATAAATTTTCGATTGAAGTACAATTTATAACCAATAAAAATTTTTGCCAAACAATATTAATTAAAAGTTTTGTTTGTTTAAAAATGAAACACAAACATGTTAGGCAACAATAGAATTAGTTATTTGACATAAAATTAATGTTATTAGTTACTAATAGTGTTGTTTATATACCAACTTTTCTAATTATATTCTATTCCTATTCTATTCTTTAAAATCAAAATATATTTCTATTCTATTCCTATTCTATTC
>JAQIXJ010004435.1:0-10821 GCA_034700185.1 Phthiracarus laevigatus | reverse complement strand
CGGTTAAAAAATTTGTCTTTCAAATACTTTATTTTAACCTAAAAAACACATAAAACTAGTTTAACCGAAGTTTAAACATATAAAACTTTCTCGGTTAAAACCGAATTTTCCGAGCCCTAGTAATGAGAGGAACGGTAGTGGAATTGAAAAAACTCGCGGTAACGGTACGGTAAGGGAATTAAAAAAATTTTTTTTGCCGGTAGTGGAATGGTAGAATAATTGTTGAGTGCAGCATTGGCACGGTAGTGGAGAGGAAAAATTAACTATTTTCAATCACTAGAAGGCAACATTAGAAAAGCTATGCAACACTACTGTAGTGTCTGGAATGGGTAGATATTGTATGCGTTCTAGAATTTAAAAACCGAGTTATAATGACGTCATTTGTTGTGAAATTATTGCGACGAAAACAACATTTCGTTTTATGTTGTATTTATTTATATATCTGCTAACAAATCAATTATTAAAAAAACTGTTTTCTAAATAATCAGATCATTAATTTTTGAATAACATCGTCATTAATATTGGAATCGTAATCATCAATTCATTTTTATTTCACTTGAAATATATATTTAATGTTTAATAGCTTTTGTTTCGTAGTTTACTTTAACCAAAATTGCAAACATTGTTTCAATAAATGATGTGTTTTTTAAAACACTAAATCAATTTAAATTAAACAATATATAAAACGATATCCGATTTGGATATAAATTCTATTTTCAATCGATATTTTTTTGTTAATACATTGGAAAATGGATGCAAAAAACTTTATTTACTGGAATACGATCCGCGAATACAACGATAATATGGCGCATCAATTTAAAAGGCGAATGCAAATAAATGACAGCTTAATTCAACGATTGGGACTCGAAGTGGAACTCGAGGTCATATATCGTATATATTTTTATATTTAACGTTAATATATTTTTCTGTTTTTTCATTTGAAATTTTTCATTGTTGTATTGTTTACTTTGATTTGTTCGAAAACTAAAAGTTTTATACTATAACCACGAAATTATGTAATATAAGTATTCGCGTAAAATAAGTTGTTCATATGACTTAATTTTAAACAAGTTATAATTTAGACCAATAAAGTGTTCCAAACAGTGATGCGATTAAAACTGATTAGTTTTGAACCAATAATCAGATTTTGATTTTGTTTGACAATTTAATGACCGAATATTCTCTTAATGTTTGTGCATATAAGTTTTTAAAAATATTTTCTGCAGTAAATCAGATTCATTATGTTTGATATAAATTTCATAATTTATTATCTGACTTTACAGAATAGGTATATTGATTTGGGTATGTCCGTCCGTCCGTCTGTTTGTCTGTCTGTCCGTGCACATTTCAAAAAAATCAAAAATATTTTCCCCATAAAGATTCAATTAAAAAGTCAAAAAAAAAATTGGAAAAAACATAAAAATCAGAAAATGTTAAAAAATTTTAAAAAATGAAAAAAGTCTAATTAATGAAATTTATCCTGTTTCTTATATTTATAAGGGATTTTCTAGATTTTTTATGTTAATAAGGGGAATTTCAGGTTAACAAGGACAAAAAAATTAGGGTGAAAATGTGGTCAGAAGTTCCCGTATTTTATATTTAAATAGTCAAAATAAGGTAAAAATTATCTAATATTGGGAGATTTCGTTTTTATATTAATTAAAGGATTTTATGGTATAAAAATAGTTTATATAGGAAACAATAGTTCGTCAAAATCTGGCAAAAAACGGTAAATATTAAGTAAAAACAGCCAAAATTCTGGGCAGGAGCTTCCGAAATTAAAAGTAAAAACTAAACTTTAATAAAAATAATAACCCAATGCGAACGAACATAAATGCCAACTGATTTTATGCCCATATCGTATCGATCTTGTTTATTGATAAAATGTTGTAATTTTTAGGGCCATTCAGGTTGTGTTAACTGTCTTGAATGGAATCAAACTGGAGAGTATGTTATAGACATGGCTTGTGATTGAAAATAAATTAATACTTTAATATTTAATACTATAGTGTGTTAATGAGTGGTTCGGATGACGTGCAGATAATACTGTGGAATCCGTTCAGACACAAAAAATTGAAATCAATACAAAGCGGTCATCAGGGAAATATATTTTCGGTAAAATTTTTGCCCGAATCTAATGATTCAACGATCGCTTCTGGAGCTGGAGATTGCAAAGTGCGAGTTCACGACATTCGCGCAAATGAGAACACACTGGCCTGTTGTTGTCACTCCGGAAGAGTTAAGCGGTTGGCTGTTGCGCCCAATTCTCCATTCATGTTCTGGAGCGCAGCTGAAGATGGATTGGTTTTGCAGTACGATCTCCGCCAACGACATCGATGCTCTTCTATATGCAATAATGTGTTAATAAATTTAGTGAATTATAGCGGCCATAGCGCTGAAGCTAAATGTATCGCAATTAATCCAATTCGTCCCGAAATGATTGCTGTCGGCGCTAACGATGCTTTCGTTCGCGTATTCGATCGACGAATGATTACTCCGCACACGTTAAAAGTGAGTCCAATTTCAAACGCTTGCAATTTAAATTTATTTATTAAATTGCCAATAAATAATCATACAAAATATTATTTATCTGAAGCTTCTATACAATTTTAATTTATAATGTTGAGAATATACGGTAGTATTTAATGATTTTGATTAATTTATTAGAATAGAACAGAACCGAATGGCTCGCGCTATTCGTGGACAAGAGATTCGTCCCAACAAAACGAAGCCTTAAGAGACGATGAGTCGATTGATTGTTCCGAATATATACCTCCCGGTTGTGCCAAATACTTTATTGCTGGACATTTATTTAAGAAAATCGATAACAAGAAAAGATTTCGGACGTACGCGTCCACATACTTGTCATTTAGTCCCAGTGGCGACGAATTGCTTGCTAATCTCGGTTCCGAACAGATCTACTTATTTGACGTTTTGAAGCCAACCAAACCAAAGCTGTTTGACATAAATTTGCATAAAAATGGTTATCATAAAGATTCCTCATCAGCGAATGGTTATCATTTAAATGGTACCACAACCGCTACTACGAGTTCGAATATTAGCAAAATACCTAAAAGTTCAAAGTATTATAAAAAGTTGTATGCCGTGAAAACAGCATTGCCATCGATTGTAGATAAAATAAAGTGCAAAGCGAATGAAGAGTTTGAACTGTCTCACTACACGTTCGCTATAAGTCTCTATAACAGAGCCATAAGTTTATGTCCGAACGCAGCGGTGTTGTATGGGAACAGAGCCATGAGTTTTATGCGTCGCAAATGGGACGGAGATCTGTACGCAGCGTTGCGCGACTGTCACACCGCTCTTAAACTGGACGCTGATTATGTTAAAGCGCATTATAGATTAGTGAGATGTTTATACGATCTTCATTGGGTTAAAGAAGCGTCGGAATGCTTGCAGGCATATAAAGCCAAATTTCCCGATCAGTCTAACAGTTCAACGTGTGATTCGCTCGAAAGAGACATTCAAAAAGCGCTTTACTCGAAGCCTGAACCTAAAGGAAACAATTCGTGCAATAATAGTGATAATCCTGAATCGAATGCAACTCGAATATCACTCGACGATATCAGTGCTACGAGTTCTCAGAATGTTTATCATAATAATAGTTTAAACAGTTCGTCAATTAATCAAGAAAAAGAGTGGAGATCTTTAGCTTATGATTATAAGCAACGGTTTTGTGGCCATTGTAACACTACTACCGATATAAAGGAAGCCAACTTTTTCGGAAGGTAACCATATTTACATATTTGTTTTATAAACTACTATAATATACAGTTCAGACTATGAGCTTTTCTTAAAGTTTACATTAGAATTATACTATGTTTTCTGTTAGTGACGGCCAATACATAATCGCTGGTTCAGACGATGGAAGCTTTTTTGTATGGGATAAGCAAACAACAAACATAGTTCGAGTAATGCGTGGCGACGAGTCTATAGTGAATTGTCTTCAACCGCATCCAACCAATTGCTTATTAGCCACCAGTGGAATCGATCCAGTGATTCGGTTATGGAGTCCCAGACCAGAGGTAACGCATCAATATATTTATAATTTAAAATTGGTTTTAATTAACTATTAATTAATTATTATATTAAAAGGATGGTAAGAAGAATGATCGAGAAGTTGAGAATTCAGTGGACGCGGCAACAGCTAATCAAAAGAGAATGAATACCGATCCGCTTGAAGTGATGCTCGCGAATATGGGATATCACGTCCCAAATATGGATAACGATGAGTCTGTGGATGAATCCGTTGGATTGCAATGCAGAACTAGTTAATCAGTTATGATATACCATTGTCATTGAATTTTGATAATTTCGGTGATTTTAATTTAATAAAATCTGATATTACAGTATATCTGAGTTTATTTAGTCTATTAATTTAATGAAAAAATCAATTATAAAAACTATAGCTCTATTTATAATGCATTAAAACTAATTGGTAAACAAATTTAGTAATTTTATATTTAATGTAACAAAACCCCAATCATTTATATTCACTAATAACTTACATTTCGCTGTATAATATTTACAAATTGGGACGTTATATAATATACCGGAACCATTGTTGCAAAAAAATAAACCTAATATTAAATTTTTTTGTGAATCATAAAAGCTGTGAAAAGTTTCTAAAACAATGGTAATGTCGTAATAGTGTTTCGCAAGATAACACTTAATTTAAAATACAATAGAATCTGTAATTATATTGTTTATAACGTTTAACTTTTTTATTACAACAATGGTTCCGGTATACTATATAACAACCACAAATTTTATCAATTTTGGAAAAGTTAATTTTTGGATTTGACATTTCTGTAACTATAGTCTGATGTTGACATTTTTTCCAGTTTTTTTGTTGAAATTTTTTAATTTTTTCACTAGATTTTTATTTCATAATTTTTTTGAATTCTTTATATCGATAAAAGAATTTTTAATACAATAGGAGCCATTTTTAAAGGAGAACATATATCAAAAATGACTAAAATTGAGTAAAAAATAAGACAATAATGTCTGTAAATAATAGTTCCATATTTTAAAGACTATAGTCCGCGGGCTATACAAGAAAAAAACATGAAAACCTAGAAATTATAAGCTATGCGGGCTATACAAAAAAATTCAATTTTAAATGGTTTTAACACTTTATTAATTATAACATTAAATTATAAAGTCTAAAATTCGTCAAATTGCTCATATAATCTGTATTAATAAAGATCATTTGTCACGTTCTCCTACAATACGAAAAGGCTATTTTTATTTATATTAACTAACAATATCTAAAAACAAGATCGATACGGTCATAATTGTAAAGTTAATTTCAGTTAGTATATGGTCGCTCGCTCTCTCCGTTTGCTCGCTACCATTATTTTATATTATTTTTCATAAAATTGAATTTTTACTTATAATTTCGGATTTTTACATAAAACAAGCCAATAATCAATTCTATTTTTATAGTCTATAATTATAATGAAAACGGAATATCCCGTTAAGTTTTTGGCGATTTTTATCCAATTGTTAATTTTGTAAAATTGTTATAAAAACGGAATCTAATTCAGATTTTTGTCTATTTTAATAATATTTTGTGACCTTTGATGATCACAAATGAATGAGTAAATGATTGATCGATGAGTTCAAATGAAAAGAAATTTTAATTAATTAAAATTAAAAATTGAAGAAAGGGTACTCATCAGTGATGAGTGACAAAACGGGTTTTCGAGTGATTTGGTTGTCACTGTTTTTTAGTCGGAAGCGAGAGAGAGAGCAAAACAAAGTGTTGGCCCTATTATAGGGACCAAAAAGAGAGGTCATGTGATGGCCTCAAAAACAATAAAATTAAAATTAAAGGTGGCATCACCTGGGGTTGCAGTTCACCACCAGAAAGCCATCACTATTTTTGTTGTTTTGACTGTTGCTGTTGCCGATCCCGAAAATCCCGTTCCCTCTCCTGTTCTTTGACTTGAGAGCGGTTGCTCTCACGGCCCTCCAGATTCTGTTACTTCCACTTTTCCATCTCTTCCTTTCGAAACAAGGTCAGTCTCACGTGTGAGCTTCGAGTTGGAGTCGTGGCTGCGGGAATTACGATCTCCTCGTTCCAACGCGTTGAGCGAACGTGGCATCGCCGGTACACGCCCACTGCGCTGGTGGAGGTTCTCCGCACGATCCTTTGTTATCGTTCCGTCCTTTCGTTTAAACATTTTCAACGTTGATGTGGCACAAAATGAAAAGAAAAATGTTTTCTGCGTTGAAGGAAAATTTGAAACCAAACCAGTTTGAGTGGTTGTCCTTGAGATCTCGTCTGTCTGTTGCACGTTAATGGTGTCATTGGAGAGCAGTGAGAAAGTGTTTTTCGAGTGATTTGGTTCATCTGAGAATGGTGTAAAGATTTGTTCGCCGTGTAAGTAGCGAACATGACTTTATGGGAAATGATTTTGGAAAAACTTTCTGTTCGCCAAACGTATGGTGCAAGAAGGGCTGAATGCTATGTGAATGTTCGGAGCATTGAATTGTCGTTGAGATCGTTCTGTTGTAAACGAAAAGATTTGTTTCCCATTATGTTGATGATAAGGCATTGGCATATATTATTTATGTTGGTGTGATCATTATGGAGTTGTGTGGCTTTCGCGGCCCTTTGTTATCACTTATGGCCCATCTTATCAACTTCACGATGGGTTTTGTTGGCACGGTGTTGGCCGTGAAGTCAGCTGTTAAACCGCTGAAACGTCTTCGTCGAATTGGTTTTACTGGTCGTTACACCGCCGCTGGTGGCACTGGTCGTTACACCGCCGCTGGTGGTACTTATCGTCACACCGTCGCTGGTCACATGATGGCAGTTTACGATGTGGTCTAAAAGATGGTTCTCTTGATCTATCTTCAGTATTTAGGTAGTAAATATTATTGTTTTGATAACTTTTGTAACTTAATTTTTGTAAACAAAATTTTGTACTTTATTACAAATGTCTATTTGACTATAAAATGTTTATTTATAAATGATGAATAAAATATTTTAAAAACTGATAAGGCATTTTGCCCACTATCGGGCGGAGTTTGTTAACAATTTCTGGATGATTGCGCGGTAATCTATACCTAACGGCATTGCCATCTTGATAGTGAGATGATTCGGAATTCAAATGTTGTTCGTCTTGAGTCACACGTTGTTGTTCAAGTGATCGCTTACAAGCCTGTTGTCTCGCCTCTTCAACTGGAACTGTGTTGATGTCTTGATGTTTTTCACAACTGACCGAAGCAGTGAAGACCATTAAGCTTTGAGATGACCGATGAGTACGAGCCGGAGTTCAGTGATGATTGACTTGTTTGTTCTTTCACATACACCATTCGCTTGATTACGACATTGTGGTGTGAAGAGATTCTTGACACGATCATTAACGAGGAAATCCTTGTAATGTTTTGACACTAAGTTGGTGCCATTGACAGTGAGGAGTGTTTTTGGTGCACCAACATCTTCAAAAATGTTTCGGAGTACACCAATTGTTGCTTCTGCAGTGATTCGTTTAACTCACTTTGCCCACACATGTCGTGAATGGAGATAGACGATCGTAAATATATATTTAGCAGACGTCTGGTTTGCAGTTGAGCCCATGACAATACAATCTGCACATTTCACGTGCTTTGACAGGTGTTGGTATCGGATGAAAAGGTCGTTCAAGTGAAACATTCGGTTGCTTCGCGACTTGACATGCGTGACAACTTCTGATGTGACTTGCGAGATCGAGATCTGGGAACCAAAGGTGTGCACGAATCGCTTGAGCTGTCTTCTCAATTCATTGGTGACCCATGTCATCATGAAATTGTTTAATGATGTTTGTGATTTCGGTTGGTGGTACCACAAGCTTGTCTTTTCCACATCTGATCCATTAGAGCTCGTGAATGATTAATGGTTTCCGTATACCGTATGCGATGATCTCATCTTGTTTATTGAGAAACTCATGTGGATTTAAGTGAAGAACGGCATGTCTTGAGAGAGCATTAGCGTTTTTGTTTGACTTTCCTTGTGGGTGCGTGATTTTGAAATCGAAACAACTTAGTCGAACCGACCAAGGAAACAATCTGGAGTATTTATTCTTGATGTTAAAATCCATTGTAGACTTGAGCAGTCACTGATTACTTCTTATGTAACGCACTCTAGTAATGGGCGGAAGTGTTCGACAGCTTTGACAACTGCCAGACACTAACACTGGCGCCGAATAACGTGCTTTATGTTCGTTGAGTCTGCACGACCAGTATGCAATGACTGGTTGTTACCCTTTGTCACGCTTCTGTGTGAGTAATGCATCCAATCCTGAACCACTTGCTTCTGTGGTGAGATTGATTGGAAGCGACGGATCAAAGATGGCAAGAACTGGAGGTTGAGTGAGCATTTGTTTGAGTTTGTCAAATGATTGTTGTTCAACAGCGCCCCAATGGAAAGTAACGTTGAGTTTTGTGAGATGTGTGAGACTTGATGCGAGTGAACTGGAATTTGGCACGAAGTTTCTGAAAAAGTTTGCCAAACCCACAAATGATTTGATGTCTCGCTGATTTTGGAATTGGAATCTCTTTGATTGTCTTTGTTTTGTATTATGAAGGTTTGACTCGAAATGAAATGTCCGAGAAATGACTTCAGATTGGAATAACTGGCACTTTTCACGTTTGAGTTTGCCTCCTTCTTCGGAAAGTTTATTGAGAACTCTTCTCAAAAGATCGATATGTTGTTCCATAGTGACAGTGTGGAGCCGAATGCCGTTTACGAATTGAACGAGTCCTCCATCAAAGAATGGCTCCAGAATGCGACGGATAACGCGTTGGAAAACACTTGAGCTGTTCCTCTCGCCCATTAGTTCGACTAGAAATTCGAAGTGACCGTTTGGTACCTCGAATGTGGTGGCTCCGACTGAATCTGGATGTAGTGGAACTTTAATGAAACTCTATGTGAAATCGAGTTTGGTGAAGAATCCATATGCTTTGAGTCGTTCAATGAGATTTTGAATTCTTGAGAGTTGATGTTTTTCAGGGATTATGAGTTCCCTGTAGTCAATAACTGGTCTGAATGTTCCATTGCTTTTGGGTACCAGAAACATTGGCGACTCCCAGGCAGAGTGTGACTTACTAATCACACATTGTTTGAGAAGTGACTCAACATGGCGATGCACATCCTTTTCCCGTTGAACTGACATCCGGAATGGTCGCTTGTTCACAGGAACTGCATCCGCTTTGTCTGATTCTGTGTTGGCATCCAATAAAACGCCCCAAATCAGTTGATTCCGCAGAGAAAACGTCAGTTCGATGCAATAGTTGGTCGATTTGGTCTTGTTGTGCAAAATGATTAGTGATTGCAGATGTGCTTGATGTTGCGTCCACAACTGTTGCGTTAGCGAAGTTGATTGACAGCTTGGCTTTGCTTGCGAGATCAAGACCGATGAACATATCGTGTGCCAGGTCTTTGAAAACGTGAACGGTTGTGTGAAATGTCTGCCCAGAAATTTCAATGTTGATTTAGACCGATCCCAATGTTAAAGTGGAACCCGCGATGTGCGTCAGTGGAAATGAAGACATCGCTTCCCATTGAAGATTGAGACGATCAGCGGTTTTCTTAGAAATTGCTGTGATTGTTGAGCCATAATCGAGAAATAATCTGAGCTTATGTCCATTGAGAAGGACATCGAGTGTAATGAGATTTGGTTGAAATGCGTGAGTTAAAGCTGTTGGAAATGCGCGCTGCGACCGTTTGCGCTTGACTGTAGTGTCTGAGTTTGGACTTTGAATCGAGAACAATCTTTTATCCAATGCAATTTGTTGTCTCGAAATTCTTAGCACACTGGACATGGAGTAGTGGGTAGTTTTAAGAAATCAATTGGTGGTCTCGGTTTGATTCGATCCCACTTCTCCCACATCTTTGTTTTTTCTTTAGAATTAGTGTGATTGTCGCTCTTATGGGTTCTCTTTGCATGCTCTAGTGTTTGGGTCTACAAGATGTAATGCAATCTCAAGCTATTGCTCATGGGTTTTGGGCAATTGCGCGCGAATCAGAATTCGTGTACTCTTATCTTGGAGTCCACTAGAGAGAAGGGCGACCAGATTGACATCGCTTTCACCAGCTTGTTGAAGAAGTCTGCACTTCCCTTTGAAGTAAGACTCAATAGTCTCACCCGAACGCTGATTTTTTTCTATCGCTTTTTCCAGTGGATTAGGTGTTGGGCGACCAAATTGTATGATGGCTTTGCTCTTGAATCGATCCCACGTGATGGTGCGATCTCAAGAACGAGCCAACACATTGCCTCACCGGTGAGATGTCGACACACAGCCTTGAATCGTTCTTTGTCTGTCCAGTTTTCTGTTGTTATTTCGAAAATTGTGAACCAGTTTTTCTTTCTTATTGACATTTCCGACTTCGGATGAGATCCAGCTCTCTTTGTTTCATTTCGATTCGAAAGTCAGTCAATCTGACTGCCCAAAAATTGTGACCTTTATTTATCACAAAGGAATGAGTAAATGATTGCTCGATGAGTTCAAAAGAAAAATTTTTTTGGCATTATTAACATGAAAATCCGTTTATTGGATTAAGAAATCGTTTAAAATCCCTCAAAAAGAATAATAAAATGCTTAAAATCCTTTTATTAGAATAACAAATTGCTTAAATTCTATTGATTAGAATAAAAAAATGGTAAAATCCTTTATTTAAAGTCCGATCTTAGTTGTCACAAATTGAGTTAATGAGTGAACGACTCTGAATGGAAAACTTTAATTAATTAAAATTAAAAATTGAATAACGGAAACGCATCCATCGATGAGTAAACGGAACGGGAATTTTGATTG